>JANRGW010016666.1:11267-38980 GCA_024733675.1 Psilopsiagon aymara | reverse complement strand
ATGCTGAACAGCCCCAACTTTCTCATCCTATCTTCATATGGGAGGTGCTCCAGTCCCCTGATCATCCTTGTGGCCCTACTCTGGACTTGTTCCAACAGTTGCATGTCCTTTTTATGTTCAGGACACCAGAACCGAACACAATATTTCAACTGAGGTCTCACAAGAGCAGAGTAGAGAGGCAGGATCACCTCCCTCGACCTGCTGGTCACGCTCCTATTGATGCAGCCCAGGATATATTTGGCTGTTTGAGCGAACAAGGTCATTTGAAGGTATAAGTTTGAAAGCACTACAAGGACTACAAAATTTCTAAGACTCAATATTAATGTTAGTAAAGACTACTGAAATGTGTAAGAAAAGTTATGATTAGACAGTATACTTCAACATTTCTGTTAGAGAATCAAAATCATCAGCTGAAATAATATAGAATCTCCAGACCCATTTTTCTCTGAATCATCAGAACTTCCTTCATGTCGTTTATCATTGCTATTTGTGCAGCTCCTACTCCTTTGTTGCTTTTGCTCCTTTTACTTGTTTCTTCATCACTTGTCTCTTCATCGTCTTCACTATCTCAACTGGTAAATTTCTGTACTTCTGCCATAAAAATACACAAGATCATTCATTGCTACACTGTCTTTTATATTAAAAAGTTAAAAAGAAGCAAGTAGGGCAACTAGTTTCACCTATTTTCAATTAAATCATTAAATATTTATTAATGCTTTCTTGCAAGTGAAGAAAGCCCTGTGTGTGGCAAGCTGAAATTAAAACTATGAAGTCAGCTGGTATCCTGAAATGTGCTGTGACCATTTTGCACTTGGAATTGGCTCAACATAGCTGTAAAACCAGCACAGCTGGTCACCAGAAAATCACTTGTTTATTGGAGTATGTTCAGATGGATTAAGCCACTGTTAACTTCTTTGTTGTTCCTTTTTCCTGTAGCTACACAGCAGCAAGAGAATGGAAGATTCCCCCTTTCTCTGCCTCCTGCCCTAGGTATCTTTGCAGCCTAATTGATACAGGACTAGGAAGTCTTGATTACTAATAAGTGATGTAAGCTAAAATTAAATGCAAGAGAAGAAGTACAACTAAACTAGGCTTGGGAGTATCCAAAGATTGATTAAACTGATCTTTGTAATTCTTTCCTTCTCATATTACAGAATTCAGGGAGACTTCTTGAGGTTAACATCCTTCAGCCTCATATCCATTTCATGACAAACATGGATTACATTTTGGCACAGTTCTACTGCCATGACCACAGGTAACAACCCTGAACATAATCGGACATCTTTTTGTAGTTTAAAAACCAACTTCCTTTACTGATTTTTACATATTCTCTGCTGAAAGTTCCCTGCCCAAGTGCAGAAAATTTTCTTGAGCATTCTTCTTCCACTTAAGTGCAGGGTGACCCAGATTAGCTTAAGGTCTTTACTGATGCTTTGGACTAGGGTAGTTGATACTATATTGAGACCAGTGATGGAAACTCCTTTGATCCACCCTACTTGTTCTGAGTTTAGAAGACTGTTTTCTAAATTTGTAAGAAGATTTCTGACTGTCTTCTTCCTTCCTTAATATACTGTAGAAACATAGAATCATAGAATAATTAGGGTTGGAAAGGACCTTAAGATCATCTAGCTCCAACCCGCTTGCCATGGGCAGGGACATCTCCCACTAATGAATACTTGCAACTGAACATTAATAACTAGAGACTGTTTACTCTGATATGTTATACACCAGGGCAGCCTATTAAAGATGTCAATAATCCAGATAGAAGTATTTTCTCAATTGCTAGCTTTTTAAACACAAAGTCAGGTTCCTATTGGTACAATAATTCTCAGTGTTTATCCATGAAAGGCAAGAATGCCTCTACAATAAATATTGTAGTTGAGATTCTCAAAATTGCCTGTCAAAACATTTTCTTCAAGAAGTGGAACCAGTATTTTCGGGCTGTTATGTCAGAACTGCAAGCTGACAACATAACATATTACAAACATGCATATGATGACAAAATAAACAGAAAAAAACCCCTAGAAATAAGTCTGCCACTTGTCATTCATGAAAGTTCATTTATATCAATGAAAAGCTTTACATATACACGCACCAGAAATGGATATTCATCATCTGAAGAATATCAAGCTTACTGTTACAACCTGTCTTTTGGGTAGTATGATAATTCTGAGCATCTGCAATGAAAAAAAAAGAACATTAAAAAATCCCAGCCAATGGCATTAGTAATTTGAGGTAAAACTTTAATTCTAGAATTAAGATGGAAAGGAAACAAATGACTTTCAAGAGTAATAAAATACTAAAGATCTTACTGGATATCATCATTACATCATAAATAAGAATAACAAACACAGAAAATTCAGACACCAGCTTAAACCTGAAAGAAACCCCAAAATAGTAAGACATGAGAAAACTGAAATATTATTCTACATGCCACATGTACACATGCACCATAAGGTGAACAAACCCAATCGAATTCAAAAATTTCACATGGAAGAATAATTTTGAGGTGAAAACTGCCCTAATGAAACCCCCAAGATTCAGCCATATAGTGGCTGTGCAGTTGTAATTTTTCACAGTATCGTACAAAATTCACAGTTCTTGTTATAGCAAAGTGCCCAGTATTTTGTGTTTTGCCATCCTGCCTCCCCTTACCGACCTTCCTTCTCTATTGCATTTTCTACAAAAAACAATTAAATGAGTGGAAATGAAGATTCCCTTCCCCATCCTGAAGCATGGTGCATGCAGGACCACCTAATGAACAGGGAGCCAGAAGAAATCAGCTGAGGTCACTTGGAGGCAACAACAGAAACAGAGATCCAAGAATGTAATTCTAAAGCCAGCTGTGCAATTAACTGATGGCAAGCAGGCAGGCAAGAGAGGAATGATTCTAACCCAAACAGCCATGTGTCTGAGGCCTCCAAAGCTGCACTGCTTGGCAAACATAGCAAAGTATGTAAACATATTTATCATCTGGAGCTGCCGCTGAGAAATTATGGCAATAACTGACAAAAAAGTAAAATTTTCACCAATGAGTATTTTTCACCGTAAGCCAAACTCACATATAAACCTGGGTCTGGGAATGAAAGGGTAATTAATACTGATGACAAATCTTGACAAGAATTAGAAGCATTCACTGCAGAATTGGTGCCCCAGCTTATCTAAGTCCATAACACTTAGCAAGGAAAAAAATAAAGAAAATGTAAAATCCTGTATTATATGAAAAAGTCAAAGAACTGATGCAGATCAGAACATATTTAAGAAAACATAAGTTGCAGCTCCAGTATAACAGTGAGTTATACAGATTAAAGGACATAATTGACATCTTTAGATGAAAAAAACTGTTGTTCACAAACATTTTTTTTTTTTTTAAATCATGCAATTCATTTTCAGTGCATATAAAACTGTACTGGTCAAGTCAGAAGATAATGCTAATTCGAAACCAGATCATGAGAAAATACGTAAGTGATTCAGACTTTCTTTGTTCCTCATGTATGTTGTTTCAGACTTCTAGGATAGTTTAAATTCACAGCAATCTTGAGGAAAAGTTCATATTTATTTCTTTAGTTTATAAGAACTAAATTTGCCTTTTTTTTCCTTCACAATAAAGAGTTTCTCTTTAGTAGGCTGCATTGAGCCAAATTTCTCCCTTTGAACCTGGCTGTTCTCCATCTCTGTTCTCAATGGAAAGTCACACACTGAAGTTTCCCAAGAGGCTTGTTTTTGAGAAAGTTTTGCGCCTTGTTCTTTGGAAAATGCAGTGAAAGGGAGCATCTGCTGTCAATTTTGTAAAAAAAGCAATTTCTCAAAAATTCCTTTGAATATTTTGGAGATTCACAAAATTCACACAAGATGACGTTTCAGGTGAGAAAAGCAAACCAAAGTATTTCCGGTTTACTGGCTTAGAAGGCTTCTCAGCATGCTGAATTATAGGCATCCCTCCTTGGGCATCCAACCCTTCTCCACAGTGCCTATTTATTTATCATTAATGCCAAAAAGGAAAATATCTCTGAACTCCTCTGTAGAATTCCTTTACACTGGCCAAATCTTCTCGTCTGCCACATAAAGCTATTGATGCACCCAGAATTTTAGACTCCCCAGCTTCAGAAAATACAAACTTTATTTTGGGGCAATTATTCTGTAGTGTGGCTGCCATCAGGCGTTAGTTCCACATCAATCTAGCTAGAGGGCATCTGCCATGTACTTACTGAACTCTGTTCACACACTGGTAAAAGACAAATGTTTTCTTTTTGTTACTACAACATAGCAGACTATTCCTTACAGAGCTATATATTCAGGAGATGACAGCACTAAAAAACATGGTTCCCATTGCTTGTAGTATGTTTACAGGCCAGTGCTTTACTGAGATAAGCGCTCAGCACATGGGTGAGCCTTACTCCATAAAGCCAGGCAAAAACAGATGCCCAGATAGCATATTCAGATCTAAGCAAAAACCAAATTCTGTGCATAACTGAGCTTATAAGTTGCTTATATGATCTAATATAAATAAACACATCATAAGTGTCTCAGCCAAACACACCTCCACAAATCATAGGTAGGTAACTTTAAGTAAATACAATTTGTACCTGTATTTTCTCATATCATAGAATTATAGAATAGTTACTGTTGGAAAGGACCTTAAGATCATCTAGTTCCAACCCCCCTGCCATGGGCAGGGACACCTCCCACTAAACCATGCCACCCAAGGCTGTGTCCAACCTGGCCTTGAACACCACCAGCGATGGAGCATTCACAACATCATCTGGGGAAAAATGCTGGATACATTCTTATTTTTCACACTTTTGAATGAAGCATCCCACATATATTGAAAGAGATTTTCTGGGGGACAAGGGGTAAACAAGACATATAAATTGCACCGTTATTCACCAAACTGATCTCTAATGAGGTTTCGCAGCCACAGCAAAATAGTATATCCAGTGATAACCCTACAGTAAGTATTTAATTCTCTACAGAAAACCAGACTGGCTGAAAGTTTAACATATGTGAAAAATGAAAAAAATAGTTCTAGACAAGATATGATGCACTAATAACTCACTCTTGAAGCTGAAAATCCCTCATTTGTAAAGTATTAGAGAGGAACAGCCATTTAGCTTGCTACCTTCCTCCTTTCCTGCTTTCCACCAAGAAATTTTATCTTACATTTTAACAAGCCTTCTACTATCCACACTTTTCAAGGAGTATGATGAATAATGAATTTCTTGCTTGTCATTAATTTCAAGGGAACCCAGATCAAAGTTGCACTGACTAACAAAAAAATTATGGTTTTACAATGCTCCAGATTTTAGGGTATGTTTATTTTTAAGTCATGTCCAGCAGACAAAACCACACAGCTCAAACCTGGTTTTCTCTGGCTGCCTGAGATGCTGTTTTTCTCCCCTCTGTGTTCACCCTAGGCAATGGCAGATCATGCTGACTGCAGCTGCCTCATCTTTGCCACCAATCTATCTGGGACACCTACTGCGTACCAGAAGGACAAGCTGCAATAGAAAATATATAGTTCTCAGCACATCTTACTAACCTGCAATTCAAGACCTTGGCCATGAAGAGGTGATGGAAGGAGCCACAGAGGTCAGCGTATGGCAAGATTTCCCACTGAGTATTTCCTCCCAGTGGCCATCAGCCACCTCCTGTTCACAGACCTCCCACTGACCAACCATACTAAGAACTGGATACTACCTAAATTGTTCAAAGGATTTAACACCTAATAAAGAATCCCTTCCTGGTAATATTTACATAGCACTTATTAATCAAAAGTACTGAGAAGGGTGAAATCAGACCTATTATCCAATAGATATGTTAGAGATTTGTTTTGCTGGGGAGACACCACTTCTTACCATTTGTGGTCCAAATCCTGAACTGTCTTATTCTAAAAAGCAGTGATTTTCCACACAGAAAACAAAATACACTCTCCTCCAAAATTATAATAATATTTCCTAAAAATACATTATTCTTTTTATTTTTTTCTGAACAAAGCTAGTGAGCTTCCAGTCTGTACCATGATCTGGACATGAGTCCCCAGAAAAGGTTCTTTTACATGTTTATTTTTCACTTAAATATAATTTGTGACACTCCTGCTCAAAAAGTACCCATCTACAGTCTACAGCATCATTATGTTCTTTGGCACGCATTAAAGGATGGCAACAGTGGAAATCATATTTATTGAATCTGCATCTCTCAACAGATCCATTCACTTCCTTGAACTTTTTTGCTTACAACTCACAGATATTTGCCTCCCCTTTTTAATAGTTCTTTGAGAATGACCCTGAAAACATGTTTAGGCAACTGAAAGTGTTCCAAAGAGTGGGTGTATGAAGTAACTATGTTAAAGCATAAGGAAAGCTTATTTCTGCTTATTGAACCTTCAGATCCTTAAGTTATTTGTCACTGGTAATCTTGTAAGTAGATCAGTATTACCAGTAGCTTCCACAGACACCAAATCATTATTGGCATAACCAAATCAAACAGAATTGATATTGTTGATTATAAGGGTGGTGAAAATAGTACTTCAGACAGACACAGAAGATTCAATGTGAAAGTTCATGCTACAACTGCAAAATTCTAGTGTTCTACAAGGGTTCCCTTCATCTTTCAAATCCAAACCAACAATTTAAAAAGTCCAGTTGTGTGTAAAATGATGGAAACAAGTTTCTTTAAATAGACCTTAATAACCACCCTCAGAGTTTATGCATAATGGTGCTTACTCCAGAAGTGTATACTGCTTCTAAATGGCACATACAAACATTTGGACCACCATTTATGGCCAGAAGAGGTACTGCTTGAGTAGTTAATCAGTCTCTTTCAGTGCCACATACAGTTCAAGCAGAGCTGGGAGCTGCTCCTACTTTTACCTCTATACGGGAGAAAGCAGCAGGGCTGGAGGTACGCCTTCTCCTGTAAATGTTCCTGGTGCTGCTTTGTTGCATATTTAATGTGACACACGAGCAAATATAAGCTGGGGAACCCTTAAGCAGTTCAAGGTAGCAGGGCTCATGCATAGAAAAACAGCAGTCATTACAAGTCACAATCTTAGTAAACTGCACATATTGTTTCACATTACACTACAGACAAACTCTGTTTGGTTGCTTGGGTTTTTTTTTTACATCCAGAACATCCTTGTCTAAAGTGAGTATTCTTTTCAAGAAAACCCACCTGGAGAGCCGTACAAAGGCAATAAGCAATGCTAGGTCTGTAGTCTTTAGGGATACAGAAGTTCATTAACTGAGTAAACAATGTTAAACTTCAGCAAAAGCAGAGGTAATGAAATTACCAATTAATATTGGAATGTGTTAACCTAGTATATACATCACAGTTAAATAACTTCTTGTACCAGAGCTGAATGATAAGGAATAACTTCTTTTTATTCTACCTGTACATATGCAGAGTTATATGACTCACTCTCTTTGCAGCAAGAAATGGCTTCCCTGTAAGACGTGGTAGAAAATCACATTTCTGATTAGCGTTATATCAGAATAAATCTAGACGTACACCCCTGAAGTCCTTCGTATTATCCCAAGTTTACATTAGCACAAATAAGTTGCCAGTCTGACAACTCCAGATGAGCTTACAAACACAACCTATAAATGAAAAATATGATTTCTAAGAGAGTCATGAGCCAAGAAGGTGAAAAATACCAAGATTTCAGATTATCTGAAGCAAAACCATACATATTTCAGTTGGTATGATTTTTAGATTAAATATTAAGAAAAACCCCACACAGCTGCATTATGAGTGTAGTCAAACACTGTTAACAGGCTGCTCAGTAAGGCTGTGAAATCTCCATCTCCATTCTTGGAAATACTTGTTTCTTCACTGAATGAAGCCCTGAGCAACGTAACTTGGCCCCATTTTGAGTAGGGCACTGGATCAGATGACCTCTGAAAGTCTCAAGACATGCACTATTCCTAAATTCATGGACCTCTATCCAAGAATACAAAAATCTGAGTCAGTGTTTGCTATGTGTGCAAGTTTAGTGCAAGGATTCTAGAAAGTAGGTATGGAAAGTACACTCTCTATATTGAAATTGCCTTTACACTGCCTCTCCTAGGGAACAGCAGAATCTTGTCATAAAGCATCCTTCAGATGCACTGTTGTAACATGTTTCATGACTTCCAGATTAGAAGTATTAAAAAAAAAGCACAGGATCTGGTTTATTTTGGTATCCCCATAGCTTTCTCTTACCCTTAGAAGAACTTTAGCTTCAGTGCTTAAGGTTTTCAAAGCAGCAAATATAATATAGAGCAAAAGACTGCACACATTAATGCCCTTGACAAAGTTTTTCTTGATGCTGGGGCACAGAATCAGCTCTGGAGATATATTTTCACGTCATTTTATCAATTATTGTTTCCAATTATAATGAATTTACATATTCTATACGAAACAAAAACACGTTACATTTATCCATGTTTACCTATAGTAATAAAAATATTTCAAAAATTAAATGAGAAGCCACAGAACATGAAGATGGTAAGTCCCTATTATGTAGCTTACCAAATACTGTTTCTTTAATTTGACCTAAATAACAATGATGTTAACTGAACCACAGGTTACAGAGTTCACCCATATATTTCCAGTCTTTCAAAATTAATTGGGCGACAAATGATTGCATTATTGAGCACTAATTGCTTAAAAAAGCATGTAATAGATCAGCTGCAAAACCAAAAACATCTTACCATGGTACTGCTTGAATTGATTCAATAGCTACTTCTGAAAAGCAAATGCACAACAGCTGTTTCACATTTTTGTTCACCTGATGCAAATCTTGTTCCTCAAGTCTAAGATTTCTTTTAAGTTGAAGCTGTGTGGTGATCTTTTACAAAGTTCCACTTCAAGTATGCAACTACTGAATTGCTCAACCCCATGCTTACTTAGATTTCCCTCAATAAGTAACAAGTATTTTAAAGAAAGTATTGTTTTAAAAGTTAGTATTTGTTACATAATTTACCTTTTGGCCCTCAAATTACAAATACATAATTTTTCATTTATCTAACTGCTCCCAAAATAGAAACAGTAACTTTATAAAGCACTCATTTTCTATTCATGGTAGTATTAAATGCCTGAGGCAGTGAAAATTCTCAACAACTTTAACACAAATCCACACAAAGATACAAACTGAAGCTTTGGCATCATCTGATCTACTGCATGAATATTTACAGCAGTGGAATTTAAAATATCATCCAACAGAACATCTGAATAAGAAAGTAAATTAATCTATTGCCACAAAGGAGGTGTATATTTAAGTTCTGGAGTAAGCTGACTCTCAGCTTCTTAGCCTGTCCTTTTTTAAACAATTTTACCTAGTAGAAAATACATTAAAAAAACCCCAAACAACTGTGGGTTTCTGTTTTTACCATAGACTTCCTGAATTTGTCCAAACAGATATACAACATGAAAATTTATAGAGTACTTTTTTTTTAAATCTTGGGACAGAATGTTTTTACTTAGCTTCAGCTACTGAAGCAACTAATTCATATTGACTTCATGTCTAATTCAAACAAAGAAAAAAACCCCAAACAACAAACAAAACAAAGAGATCCAAACAGGACCTCCCCAGTGTTTTCTAAAAGCTCTTGAGGTGGACTTCTTCCCTGGGATCTCCATCTCTATTAGAAGTAATCTATCCAGCAAAGCACTGACATACGTGTCCATACTCAATCTGATTACATAAACAAATGCAGTATGCTCTTACCCCCTACAGAGATGAGTGAAACTTAATGTGTACTTACAAGAATTTCTTTGTGGATTCCTTAGTAAGCAAACCACATCAATGCTACTATTATGCTCTTTAGCATTTATGAGGTGCTAGAATTTGTAATTACCATTTCTGTTGGCCTTGATTTTCTACTGCTGGCAAACCTTCATCTGTACAGACTGATTATGTAGTATTAGTGGATCATCACAACACAGCAATATAGTACAAATGAACAAATATTGTCTAATGTATACTCTTTCGTTAGAGAAAAAACCAAACAAACAAAAAGAAGCATCTATGTTGTAACTTCCATGTATCTTAGTTTAGGGCCATTTGAAGATCTTCTTTGCTACACCTTACTAAAATCATCTCTTAACCCACAAGTTATTTCACACATTGTGTAAGAGAGGTACCTTGGCCCATTCCTTGGATAAGAGCAGTTTCAAACTTACCTGTGAGAGAACAGACAACATACTGCCCCTCCTGATTCACTGAGCCATCACTGGCATTCAAGGAGAGCAAGTGGGAACAAGATACCTCTAGAAACAGTAAAGCTGTAGGCCATGCAGTCCCTTTTCCAGTCTAGCAGAGCCCAAACCAGCATCTCGGAAGGGCTGTTTGACATTTTATGGCCGCAAAATTGTGAAGTTCTTCAACATGAGGAGCAACAGCAGTGTCTGGAGTCTTTCAGCAAAAAGACATGCAGAAAATACTGCATATTCAATATCAAAAAGATTATTGCACTTTCACAGGTACTTAACCTAAAAAAAGCCTCCAGTAGCTACAAAAACCTACCTTCTTTCTCAACTGCAGCTGCAGCATCACTTGCATAACTACATAAAATCAAAATTCAAAATCTGAATGTAAGAGGTTGAACAAACATGAAAGAAAAGCTTCAAATTTGACACATCACAAAAATTATGCCAACTGCAGTAAACACCATACTTAACTTACTCTGCCCTTCAGAATGTGCACTTTTTATTATAATTCTAATTTGGTCCACTGGGTGGATTGCTCCTCTTTTATCCACTAGGCTTGATCAAATCAGTGCAATAGAAGAACTGCTGATGCATGAAATGATAGGTCAATGTAACCTTGTCATGGAATAATATCCTTGCAAATCACAGTAAACAAATAAAACAATTCATTCTATATGATCTAAGTATAGGGATTAATTACCAAAACCTAAGGCAGGAATATTTTTATTTAAAATAAAATATATTGCTGCATACTCTTGTACGAAAAACTCATTTAAATAACTTATTAACACACAATAAGGGGGAAAACATTTACAGATAAATAGTAGCAGTAGTGGCTATTACCAAATCTCCTTCATCCATCACTGGACTTTCCCAGATCAGTGTATCTCAGATCATCTCTTCTTACCATCTTTGTAAAATTAAAGCTTTTAAAAACTTTCAGCATCAAGCTGTGTCTTTCTTTTCTTGCCTTGTCCATTACAGGTGTCTCTGGAGTAAGGTCCTCTGACCAGCAGGCATGGTACACTTAGCACAATTTTTATATATAAAAGTTCTCTTTTTTTGCAATTTATATTTTCAAATTTTTTAATTAGTTAACCACAACAAAGATAGCATTACATTGTTAAAATTCCCATGTACTTAAAAAGAGATTGGTCTGTAAGATGATTCATCATCATGTAAGAAAATACTTTGTAAGACAAGTATAATAGTAGTAAAGAAGTTAAATACCACCCCAGTAGTCACATGCTAAGACATCATCCTACAAAGCATATTGGAAACATTAATGTGTGATTTTATTCTTAACAACATTAGATGTTCTATCTCTGCTGTGCATTGCTATTAATAGAAAAACTTTGTTTAAAAACTTTAGAAATAAGCTATACATATATTTGCGTGAGCATATACACACTTTTCAACAGACTACAAGTGGTTAATACAACTTACAGATTAAGGCTGGTATTGTGTAATTGTGAGAGTATATGCTCATACTGGTTTTATGTAGTGACAGTAAAACACAATTTAAACAAAATTTAAATGGTATTTCTAACCAGAATTTCTATTCTTGAACGGTTTCCTGTATGTGACAACTGAATAGAGGAGAAATTATGTGTACTACTGAGTATCTAATGCGCACTGAGCTTCTGAGGTGAGTGTTTTCTTTCCTAAAATATCCTTGGGTAGTTCTTAGGTAGCTATGGGGATATTTTTCGTAATTAAAAAGTGTTTAATTTTATAAACAAACACAGAGAAACTAGTATAAACTTCAGGAATCACTGAATGGAAAAAATTGCACATTATTATTTTATATAAGACATTAAGTAGTTAAACATGCATCTTATACATAATTGTGTAGTTTAACATGAAAAAAAAGTGTGAAATAATTTTAAAGTCTGAAATATAATGTTTATAATTAAACATTTAACATGGGAAAGAGGTGAGAGGAAACAAACGTGTTCCATGATTGACATCTCAAGTTGGGTACTTCTGTCAGAGTAATTTTTCACAAAGTGGATATGTCAGCTATACAATATACACTGTTAAACCAAAAGCCAATGCTAAAATGCTATTATTAGTTTTAAGCAGGTCTGCCTGGCCACACTACAGACAAGATGCAAATATTAATAATATTTCTTCAAAATCTGAACCAAAATATTCTATATTAAGATACACTACTTCTGCTTTCATAATGAGCTTAATAACAAACACACTTTACAACTTTTTAACAAAAGACTTTAAATTAGAAACTCTTAAACCCCCACCCCCATAATCTGTAGTCACAGATAGCTCAAAAGAAAATACATCTGGACTGACCACTTCAAGTGTTCTAAAAACCTGAAAAATAAAACTAAATGTAAAGAAACAATTTTTAAATCAGTTTGGTGACCATAGCCACTATAAAATCTAGTAGAGTTATCTGAAGGCTCCTATAAACAGAATCAGCTGGGTTTCCATTAATCTTAGACAGAAAGGGCCTAAGACACAGTAGCCATATGCCAAAATATTATTAAGAACATTCAACAAAAAAGACCTGCAACTTCTCTGGGTCAAAAATGAAGCGATTTTGAGGTCAGTCTTATAGATACATACATTTTCCTATAGTATACACATCAGAAGCTCAAGAACAAAAAGCAGAATTCCTCAACGCAAAGCTGAAGAACAAAAAGGAGATTCCCCAGCACACAGTAGCTGTGCATCCTTGAAAACAATAGACCAATGTCTTCCCACTCTCCTTGCCAGCACTGGCATTTATAAACGTTTTCCCCTCACAGCTATCTCACTTTGAAGCAGCTAATGCAAGCTGTATTTGTTGCTGAGTTTTGGCCTCCCCTCACAGAAGGCACACATCTGTCAGGGAAGCACAATGTTTCATGTTTGAATTCCATTGCAAGGCCAGACCCTGCTCCCTTGAAAATCAGGGAAAGTTTTCCCTTTGACTTAATTAGGAGCAGAAAGAGGTCTTGAGTAGCAACTTTCTTCAGCAACATATAAATTTCCATGGGATAAAGTGACAGGGAGAAAACAGTGCCACCACCTCAAGAAGTGGCCAAATTCAGACACCTCATCAATAACACAGATGCAATCCTACTTACTCTCCTGACAACAGACAGAAAAGGCCATTAAAAACCACAGCAGATTTGATTAATTACATCTGATTAGCAGATTTCTCTACAGATACCTCTAACTATGACTAGTTGCTCCACATACTACACAGCATCTCTGAGAGCCTCAAGAGCAGGCAGCAGCACCAGTACCACATGGCTGCAACTCTTATCCTTGCCTCATTTTCACCTGCTGTTACTTTTTGTACCCTGGGAACTGATGAGACCCAGTGGTCCCTCCTGCTCTCCCAGGTAGGTTATGTTCCAGTTGACTCATACCAGCTGGGTCTAGTTCAAAGACACTTCGCAGGGGCTGGTTCAAGACTAGGAATGAACAGATCAAGCAGGAGGGAATTAAAAAAAGAGAGGAGTAATTACTTAACTTGGCCTAAGTAGCACAGACTCAGAATGTTGAGCCACATCTCTTGTGACAAACATTCATCACCTGATGCATGCAGGAAACTTGACAGATCTTGTGCATTGTCTTGGGAATATACATGTAAGCCCATAAAAACACATTAAGAAATTTATCCTGAAAGAAATACAGTATCAGAAGAGCTATCACCTTTCGGATATTAACATCTTAACCATTTTCATGTTTTGTAGGATGCAATAAAGGGACAAGATAAAAGTCAGGGTTACCTACTTGTCAAATCCCATTTTATTCTTTCAATTAAATCAGCTTCCATGTTATATAGGCATATGAAAAGATTTGGAAAGAAGTAAACCCATGCATTTTAACTCCTTCAACTCCAAAGTTTTACACTAATGGAAGAAAAGCTGCTCTGGACTTCACACGCCATGCTTCAGCCTAGGGTGACATTTTACAGCCAAGGGACAAGCTGTGAGGAACACAGCTCTGAATAGAAATGCGGGTGCATATCTGAAATCTTCAGAAACAACAAACTAGGACAACACCAGAGTTTATACCACCGCAGTGAAAGATGAACAAGTCATGGTACAGAAATAAAAGCTAGGGGTCTTGATACCAAGTGACTTTTTTGTGGGAAAAAACAAAACCCCAAACCAATGCTGATGGTTCTGTGAACTGAGTGGCAATTTACTGTAAACAAGTATGAAATACGCCTGCCATTCCTGTCAGCTTTATGTTCGCAATTCCCCACAGCTCCCACCCTCCCAGAGCAGCACAGCCGGGCCCACCAGGGAACATCCCTCCCGCGGCAGAAGAGCGAGACCGCCGGTACCCGCCTTCCGCGTGACGGCGCAAGAGCGACCATGTCAAAGAGGCCATGCCCAGGGAGAGGGCGGGGTGACGCCGCGCCCCGGCACGGCGCTAGGCGGGAGGGGCCCCGGGGGCTGTACTCAGGACCACCACCTGCCGCCGTGCTGCCGGGCCGGGTGCTGGGAAGGCATTGGGAGTGCCCCGGTCGGGCTGGGCTAGGGTCCGAGGCGTCGTTGTAGCCCGCGGCTGCGCCACGCAGGTGTGCGCCAGAGGACCGCAGCACGAATAGGCTGGGGAGCGGGATGAGACACAGCTCTGCACCACTCCTCAGCGTTAAGGGGCATCCAGGGAAAACCGAGGTGGTTATAAAGTCATCATGTCTTTCTTTTCAGAGAGCATATAATTCATCGTTAAAACCAGCTCTCAGAATATGTTGTGGAGCCACAAAGTGTAAATCCAGACATAAACGGATGAGACAAATCTGTGATGGTTCGGCCTATCTGTAACTAAAACACAACAAACAAAGTGTGATTCCAGCTCAGGAAGTTTCTCAGGTGCTGTTCCCCAGAAGCTGAGAGGCCATGCCAAGGGGAATATCTGTTTTATATGTGCCTTGTTTTTAACCCACTTTCCTTAAGCATCTGTTACTGGAAAACAGGCTCCTAGGTTAAACAGACCTTTGGTCTGGCTTATGATAGATATGCATCTCCATTATGTTTACCATTTCCCCTGAGAAAACCATTTCAAGCCCCTCTGTTCCTGCTTGCCAAAGGAAGGCATGTGTAGCAGGGGCTCTTCCTGCGTTCTGTGACTCTCTAATGATTATTTGGTTGGCTCCCAGGGCACGTGCAGTTCTGCAGCTTCCTTAAGGGCTTACACACACATGCCCCCAAAGGCACTGAAATGATTTTAAGCAGATGTAGCTGGGACACTGT
The DNA here is from genome assembly GCA_024733675.1 of Psilopsiagon aymara. Lineage (NCBI taxonomy): Eukaryota > Metazoa > Chordata > Aves > Psittaciformes > Psittacidae > Psilopsiagon > Psilopsiagon aymara. The sequence continues at coordinate 23,573 of JANRGW010016666.1, read as the reverse complement.
TAGGTCTTTCCATAGAGTATTACAGTGGAGTGAATAAAATACTCTGACCCCAGAGGCATGAATTGGAGCCCTCCTAAGAAGTCACAAAAAGCTGCATCTTGGGGGAGAGGTATTAATAAAAACCTAATCACTGAGGCCCAAGAGCTGAAGGTGGCAAGATGTGATACAAACAGGACTGTTCTGTTGCTACTGGCCAAGAAACCTACCTGCATCAGCTGTGTTGACTAATGGGACACGTATCCCTGGGGAAATCTTCAGAGCTGACTCTGTCTTTTTGTGAACCTCTTCAGCTGAAGTATTGGTTACTGCAGTTGAGTTCAAAGTGATTTTCTAATGACTTATTTTAAATAAAAATAAGATTGATAAAGGTCAAAATGTAAGAACTTCACAAACACATACTAGAATTTATTTGTAGGATTGAAATTGTAAAAATCCTTGCTATTAATCATCATTAATATTGCTCTAAACACATCTCATACTAACAGGCGTTAGTGATATATTTAACTTACTTCATTAACAGAGGATTGGTTTTCTGATCAACAATTAAAAAAGTGTTGCACCTTTCTAAAAACAAGTACTCCTTTGTGTCAGCTGAGCTGCTGAAGACAAATATTTCCTTTTTAAAAATTCTGATTTTGATACTAGATTGTAACCTGTGCGAAAGAAACTTTTATACCTGGAAAATGAGACCAGAAAGTCAGGTCAGCCACTTAGTTTGTCTCTGACTGATGTAAAACTTCATGGCTTAACCACTGAAAATGCTATCTCCTGCAGGCAAAAAATCAGATGAGACTATTTTATGCTTTTGATTTACCTTTTTGAATAAATGATGATAGATAAAAGTGGTATCACTATAAAAAAGTGCTGTGGAATCAGCAGCAACTCAAGAGATTTGGTTGCTTTGATTAAGGTTTTTCATGTAGCATTGAGATGGTCCTTTCTGCAGCAAAGTTTCACAAAAAAGACTGCTCTTACTGCTTTTGAGCTCAAGAGCAATAAATACATTCAGGATGTATTAAGGATGGTATATTACATAGTCTATTAGTTTTAAAGGGATGAAGCGTGCCTATAATTTGAGGTAATCTTGGTTGGATCATTTATCTTACTCCATTTTATAAAATATGCTTTGTTGTATGCTGTGCTTTCCTCTTACACCTTTTAAATAGGAAGGAATGTTTTCCAAACTAACAAGTAATTGACACATAACTGGCATATGCTGCACAGATAGAGGCTCGACTGTGATTTACCAGTCTTGCCAGGGGAACAGGATGAGGACTGCAGCACCCCTAGGCTATTGCTTCCCAGAAGGAATTCCGTAGAGGAACAACTCCTTACCCAGAGGCAATGGAGAACTGAAGAAGTTCCCTTGAGGGGTAAAGCTCCTGCTGTCAGAGTACCCAGTTGGCTTGGGGGAAAACAGCCATGCCCCAGAGCACCCCACCTGCTCCGGGGAGGTTCATGTCCCTGTAGGGCACACAAGTACTGCAGATGTTCTGGACCTCGTGCAAATTCCACATGCACATACCCCAAGCTGTTTGGCAGATCTGTACAAAAACCACGGGGAATCTAAGCCTACATCATCATTCTAATTGTTTTTACCACCATCTAAGTTTTTCATCTTTGATAGTGTGTGTATCTTAATTAAGAGCTGGTTCTCAAGTGTATTGAAAAGCAACCGAACAAACCAAATAATTGTATAATTCTAATACATCACTCTGAGTATTCAAAATATCTAATTGCTGTAGCTTATTAAAAACAGGCCTAAACTTACCATCCTCCTTCCCCTTTCTTGTACATGCTTAGTAAATGGCAGAGTTCTAACATCTAGATCAGAATCCAGATCTCAGTATTACAGCTGACACCTGACACCTATTTTAAATAAGTCCAGGATGAATGAAAGTGTATAATAAAATGACAAATGAGATTGTAATGTACTTAGGCACTTTACAAAGAATTATTTTAATGTAACACACTATACTAGCTGTTTAATATTTCTTAGCTGATTAAAACTGTGATTCTAATTGGAAAAATAATTAAATGGTAAAACTAGAAGGTAATTCCCCCATTTAAGTCTCTGTGATTTGAGCACTCTGCAATCACTGATTCAGCTTAGGAAACTTTCTTCTTCATGCATAACAAGCAAATTCAAAATAGAGTAATTGTGCACAATGATATGGTTTTTTGAGGGTGGGGAGAGAGCAAACCTCATGAAGGCAATGCAACCACTTCATACTGGAACATACTACAGAGAATTTGGGGCTATACCACAAACTCCCTTCAGTTGTGTAGGGAAACTGGGGGAAGTGAATCAGCTACAGGCTTCTAAAAATGATTGTGTGTTGCACCTCTCCTCCGTGTTCAGGGGATAGAGAAAGGAAGTAGGGCTCTTAGTCTTGGTATTTGTAAGCATGAGCAAATGTGGCCCATAAAAGGGCCAGGTTCCCTGGCTGCACTGTCTTCTGCCTTTCTTCCTCACTGACAGAAATGATCTTCAGATCCATGAACCAATTTTTACCACTTCTGGGAAAAAATTTTATCCTTTTTTATGAGAAAAAACCCCACTTCCCTGTAGACTGCCGGGATGCACTGAGCATGTTTAGTATTGGTCTTTGTATATTCAAGATCCCACTGGAGTAACAATTACAGTTCCAGTGTTTACAGTGTTTACAATTAACTGAGCTGCTCTGTTGAGTTTTAAGTAGTGTTACAGAGAATCTATTTCCCCTGACAAGATTGCTTACTGATCTGGTCTCTAACTTAACTATTCAAGCAGTGAACATAGCCTCGATTACAGTACTTTGCAAGTAGCATTATACAGTCTATTTAAGCATTTTATTAAGAAGCTCAGACATAGCTTTAGGTCTCATGTAGGCATGTAAGAAGATTTGGTTAATATTTTGGAAAATATAGAAGTGTAATCTTTGCCCGCTTAAAACTACTTCTTTCAGAGCAAATTAACAGAAAGAAGTCAGTGGAGTCACACTGCTGAAGGATCAGTTAATGCTGAGAAGAATGGGCTTCCTATATTGGGCTACTAAGGTGAACAAGCGGTGTTTTATAACATGTAAAGAAAGCAGATGTCGAGTGTTTGGCTGTTCTTTGCAGGATTCAACAAAAGCAAACTATTCCTCATCAGAAGGAAACCAAATTATTTAGACATGAGAAGAAATGAGAAGTAATTTCCATGCTCCTTTGAGCTTAACATACAGTAGCTGAGACCACCTGACATTCTCAGGCTGTGTTCTCTTTCCTGGCTAATCTTCAGTGAGTGAATAGAGCACATATTCCTTTCTCTTCTTCACATCTGCACCCTAGAGTTCTGGAGAGCTGTCTAAAATAAGGGGGAATGTGGCAGCATGACTGACATCTCTTTTCCATACAGATGAGAGATGTACATGTGGAGATCACAGGCACACCATCTGATCCTGAATAAAGCATGTGGGATATGACCTCAAGTGAAGATACAGGCTTTGGTCTAATAAAATTTCTTTTAACCTGCTTTGTAATTAGAGCCTGTATTGAAAGTGTGCTCTGTGATGGCTGGTTCATGTTAAAAAGGAAAATGAAAAATGTTTTAGGGTGGTATATTAGATAATACTGCAACTTTGTTTAAACTGCTCAGTACTGCTCTAAGAACAGGAGTTGCAGATAAGGAATATATTGTTTTTGCAGACAATCCTACCTTTTAAAAATAAAAAAAACCATAGGCACACACTATTGTTTCTGATTAAGCTAGTGATGTGGGTATTTGTGAATAGAAACATTTAATTTGTGAAAAGTATCAGTTTATGTTATTTGAGTATTAATTTTCATTTAAAACATAAACACCTTCTAAAAAAAAAAGGTGTTTTTATTATTTTTCCTTTTTACTCTTAAGGTTTCTTCTATTCTAAATGCTATGGTGATGTAATAGTTCAGGACACCTCAGTCACTGTCATGGTTAAAGTCTGTGATTCAGTGGCAACTGGAAATTACAAATGTAACAAAAATATTGCTTTTTATGATGGCACAGTGTGACAGGAAGGGCAAATAAATGATGATGTTGCCTGAAGTGAGTTACTTGCTCAATACTGACATCAATGACCAGCAAAAGCTGGTGACTGATGCCCTGAAGGGAGGGGTATTAGATGAGCTAGATGGAGGTTCCTACCTTGCGGCAAAGGCTACATTATATTGTTAGGCTAGAGAGAACAATTAAGTGCAAAGCATAAAAAGTCTGTGCTCACCTGAGGACAAGGTAAACCAGGTTTCGACCACATGCTGCTGCAGGTACAACTGTGACAATCATGGGGGATAAAAACCCCTTAACCCTTAACTGAGACATCTGCACTGGCAGAAGACTACACTGTAGATGCAGCAGGACGGACAAGACAGCTCTTCTGCTGGTACAACTTCTTTTTTACTCTGGAGGAGGGGAGGCAGAGGTGGAGGAGGGGAATGGTCACTATAATGATGCACAGATTAAAATTGCTTCTAGCATACAATATTCTTATGCTGGTAAACTGTTGCTTGCTTTGGTAGAGTTAAAGGGCATCAGACATCAAAAACTGGATTATGATGATTTGTTAGTTCAGTTAGATGAAATTCTAGCCTTTACCCCCCCAGTAGAACTCTGAACGTATACAGACTCTGTACAAGGCCTCTGTACCATTAAAGAGTACACTTATTCAGCGAGTAGTGACTCAGTTCACACTTCAGTACACACTCGCCACTTCAGGAGTTCCTGGCCACCAAAGTTCAGTACATTGCAGGGTGGGATTCACCACACAGCCACCCGAAGAGGAAATAGACCCCTGCTATGTACCTACGCTCCCTTGAGTGGATGTCCATAACCTTTCTCAGTGAGCACACAGAATTTGTATGCAGCCTCTGGTTGGGCTTCTGTTAACATGGATAAGCAGGGATGTAACCTCCAGACCTGGGTCAGGGACATGCTGGGATTTTGTGTACTTAAGTAAATGTGTACCCCCAAAAAGTTAAGAGATGATGAGAAGAAAAACAGGATTGATGGCCTCTAGGTTAAAGGCCAAATCCCCACTATCCATGATCTCCCACTGACCTGTCACAGTCACAAGGTCAAAATACATGTTTTCTTTATCCATAATGAAACACCTATATGACTTCAAATCAGCTGGGAGTAAATATTAACAGGGAATAAACCCCGTAAACGAATTTAAAAGAATCTTTGAATTAACACATTTCTGCTGATTTTCTCTGGACTATTCGATCCTTCTCTGAGTTGCACGTTAACACTTACCTGACAATTGTGAGCCTTGCTGATTGCCAAACACTTCTAGGTCCTTGGCGACTCGAATGCTGTTTAAATGCAAAGTTATTGAAGATACTTGCTAGGCAATCACATCAGAGGAAAGCTTTGCTTTCAGGTTCAGTATTCTCAAAGACTTAGGGAGCCTGTTTGGTGAGTATTTGTAAAAATAGTTTTGTAGGAAGAGAGGTCTTTGAGTTGACTCCGTTCTGTGCCACAGCAGCAGACCCGCATCTTTACCAGAGGATTCACAAGAATCTCATGAAAAGTGTAAAATAATTGGAGAAACTAAGAGAAAAAAAGATTCTATACCAAACCATAATATCTGGCAATAACTTGGCATTATACTTTTGTTCCTCAGCACTCTGAAAGGGGATAAGCTGACAAAATCTATTAAATGTTACAAGGCTCTTAAAAGTGCCTCTGTACTTGTGCAAGTAATTGCACAGAGATACAAATTTACCCTATTTTTGAACTTTTGAGTGGTCTGCTAAAATCCCTAAATATCACTGAACAGTAAAATGTATCTTTCGTCCAAGAGTTTCAAGACATCAGCATTCTAAATTCCCTCCTTCGTCAGTATTCAAGACTAATATTAGATACAGGCGAGAATTTACAAACTGAAATAGTTAAGTTATAGTTACTTTAAAACTTAGTGCAATCTCTCTGCAAATAATTTCAGATGAAATATTTCTTTTAAAAGTTACATCTGTAATTTAGCATGGAGGAAGTACATGTCAGTAGTTTTAGGAAAGGCATCCAATTTAAAAAAATGATCTTATATTTCTATAATACTAGATGAAGAGATATGAAACATAACTTTACAAAATTGTTGGATTATTGCAATGACAATCTAGTCTGTCAGGACCAAGAGATTAAAGCAGGTTAAAGTCTGATTCTATTTGGCCCTTAACTAAAAAATAACTACATTAACATGCTAAAAAAACCCCAAACATCTATTTGAAGAACATTTTTTTATATGTATATAATCTTATCTGCTTAAAAGTTTGTCCAAGTGTGAAAGTCATTTTTCAACTCAGAAAACATGCCAAATCTGAAGTTTCTAAACCATTTCCCTATATTTTGGTAGAATAATTAATTTGAATTAACCACAAGATTAATTAGTTTATATGATGTGTCGATTACACCAATGACATTTAAGATTTAAAATTCAGAAATGCATTGACTTTGAGCGGCATATGTACTCAAAATGTATAATTAAAAAGAATATTAATCATTTAATTTTATAAAATGAACAGCTGTTCTAGTTGATTGGAAACAGCTAAAAGTGTAAAATGTATTTTGTGAATGCAAAATTAAAAGTTAATTTTATTATAGAGTGCAATCTGCCAACTAGAAATAAATTCTTGAGATGTAAGCAATATATTTTTGTAACGCTCTACCCATACACCAGAAAGGTCACATGTATATTTAAATGCCATATTACTATAAAAGTTTAATGATTTCAATTGAAAAGCTATCATATGATTTAGCTATTTAGAGATGAATATGAAACAGCTATGATGGGTATGTCCTCTTTTTCCAAAGAACTATTTAAAAGCATTAGACAGAAATAGCGTTTCATTAAATATTTTTAATATATTCCAAACTGTTACTTTTACTTACCTTGTGTCATAAATCCCTAGTTTTCTTTTTTTTCGGTAGTAATCTCACAGATTAAGATTCTCACTGGCATTTCTATCATGGGTCTTCACTTATATGAATTTTTCTGTCATTATAGGTATTAAACTAATTTCCAAAGAATCATGGAATGGTTTGTTGGAGGGGACCTTAAAGATCATATAGGTCCACCCCCCCTGCCATAGGCAGGGACACTTCCCTGCTAGTACATTTTGCCTGTACCTATTTTTAAACTCTGCACTTTCATGCTTTAAATGTGGTTATTACACAGATATCATCCAATGTACAAGTCTACAACATGGCACTGCTTTTTTGGGGAGGTTTTTTTTGTGTGTTTCTGCCTAGTGTTTTTTTATCAGGTACCACTCCCTTAGCATGGTGCTGACCCTGCCTGCATTATGGTCTTTTGTTTAAAACCTAAATTGCTTCCAGACTTGTACTTAAATGAGTGATAAAACTTTCAGTACAATTTGTGCTTGAGGAATGAGTAAGAAGCCAAAATAGTCCAGTGGTACCAGACAACATAGATGCTGGGTAAATTCAGTTTGTCAATCCAGTTGGAGAAAAATCTTTCCATAATGATCCATCTTAAGAAGCTATTACATCTACAAATGTCAAACTATTTTCTGATAGTTATATCTGCTCTGATAGAAATAGTTCTCTAGTTCTTAGTGAAGCTAAATTTGTGCCAGAAACCACCATTGCTTCAGCTCACCTTAATAGTTCTCGATTTGGCACTTACTTAGCAGTGAAAGGCCACGACTGTGTGGCAACATCCCAGTCCATTATTCTATCCTGTAAGTGGACCTTTCATACTCTGGGATACTGTTGTTTCCCCTCTATTGTTACCAGCAAAAGCACTGTCAATTTTAAGCAGGTCTGATGTGAACACAGAACTGAAAGGCTATTTAGAGAAACAAACCCTCTTTTAAGTAGTCCTAAATTCTGTAGCACTACATTCTTAATGTAACTTGATATCAAAGAAAGGAAGCAGGTTGCCACTCAATGGCATGAAACATTTTAAAAAGCAGAAACATTACCTTGTTCTTGATGACACATTTAAATCATATGTCAGTAGTAAACAGGATGTGCTTTTGTCTCAAAGACTTTTTTGAATAAGGACTTCTGGACCAGATCCAGTAGTTATTTCTTGTATTGCTGTCACTCATTCTGGAATATTAAAGATATCTTCTACTTAATATCCTTCAACAATATGCTTCTAGAGCCTAAATATTTGGCAAAAGAATGCTAATCAATGAAACTAAACATGTTTCTCACAAGGCTTTCTATAACAGGACAGGTTATAGAAGATTATTCACTAGTAAAGAGGATAGCTGCCTGGTCATTAATTTAATCAACTGACCCCAAGAATATGGTGTGGCAAATTAATTCAGAATCACAAACATTAAAATATTGTTGAGGAGCTGTACCATGGTAACTGTCCATTAAGTTCTCATTATTTAAGAAGTGAGGGTTCTGGTGGTATTGTCTCATCTCATTATGTCCTGAGAGAATAGATTCCTGGCAGCATTTGACATACATACAAACACACGGGTTTTACACCTCTGTCAGGACATTTATCAACCTGCTGCTTTTCCCATTTCTGAAGTCCATGGCAAAGCACACCCGTATTGTTATGATTGTCCTGAAGCTTGTTTGACAACTGCCACCAGAGGAACCTCTCTGAGGCTGAGTGGTTCTAGATTAGTCCCAGTGAAGTTCTGAAGGCAGTTTTTGTCTGGTTGTCTCATTCGGTATCCAGAAAATAAAGCTGACTTGGCAGAAATAAGGAGCAAACAACAAATTCTCTATGTTAAAACGCAAAAGTTAGCAAATGACTAATCAGGTTCCCAATTTGTTTGTTCTATAAAAATTTCAGTTTAAAAAAAAAAATGGAGAACTCACTACAGTAAAAAAAGGTCATTGTTTTAAAAGAAACTTGCCAAAACGAATGTATGACTAAACTCATACTTACGTGATGCTCACTGAGACATAAGGAACCTGAAAAGCCATCATCATCTACCAAGTACTTTTAAACACAGTTTTGTGCCAGTAGCTTCCCCTGTGCAGGAGAGTGACTGCCATTTCCTCACACTGGGAGGATGACAAGTGTCTTACCCTGAAATTTTGGGAATTTACAGTAAGTTAGCACATGTAAAGCATATTTCAGCTGTGCCATGCCACAGACAACTTGAGGCTGAGCATGGCTGGTTGTCACAGGCCCTGTGGGCTGTCTCTCTCTGAGAAGGGGCATTTACGTCTGCATTGCAGTACTTGACCTGCACATTCACTCTCAGCATTGGCACCATGGTACCATACGTTTCTCTTTTCTCTCACGGCTTTATAAATACTGACAATAACTAAAACCAGCCCACCCAAAACCCCCAAACCAACCGGCCAGCGCCAGCCCGAGGCAGCCAGCGGATTTTGAGGTTGTTTACGATGAGCAGCCCACAGGTCCCAGTGCGCTGAGCTCCGCGGTGGTGGAGCCGGGCCCGCCGCCGCCGCAGGGGGACGTGGCGGGGAGCGCGCCGCGGGGCCCGGCGCTGCGCGGGCGGGGACAGGGAGGGGCCCTCGGGAGGCTCGAATGAAACCGGCGCGGCGGGACCGCCCTGCGTGACCCCAGTGATAACGTGTTTATTTCGCGCTGCAGTCGCGGGTCGCTTTACAGAGACATCTCATGCTGGAGCCCCCCACGGGGCTGAGGACGAGGACAGGGACGTGGGTATTCAAACAGAACTATTAAATAACCTGTACACAAAACTTCAGTCTTTTACCCTGAAAGCGCCGAGGGCCGCGCCTCGGCATGGCCGGGCCGACGCCGCCGACCCCGACCCACGGCCGGGCGCCTACGAGCCCCGACCACGGAGGAGACGGCCGCGGCCTCCCCTCAGCCTCACCCCGGGTCCTCAGGGGCGGGGAGGGTGCCTGTCCCGGGATGAGGACGCGCGGCGGCGGAGGACCCGGGGGCCTACGAGCGTCCAGTCCCGGGCCTGAGGGTCCCGGCGCCGCCCCTGGCCGAGCTCCCGCTCGCTGGGGCAGACGCGAGTCAGAGAGCCGGAGCCCTGCCCCCGGCTGCGGGGCTCCCTCAACTCGGGTCCCCGCTGCGCCTCGCCTTGGCCCGCAGGTGCTGCGGCCGCCGCCAGTCCCGGTCCGGTCCCCCCCGCCGCCCGGTGGTCACAGGTCGCGGCCGTCCTCCCGCTTGACGCCGTCCGCCGCTGACTTGAGCTTCTTGTTCTGGTGAGTCTTGACGTGCTTGGCCAGGTGGTCGCTGCGCATGAAGCGCTTTCCGCACTCGGGGCAGACGAAGCGCTTCTCGCCCGTGTGAGTCCGCAGGTGCCGCTGCAGCTCGTCGGAGCGGGTGAAGCTCTTCCCGCAGAAGAGCCAGTTGCAGACGAAGGGCCGCTCGCCCGTGTGCCAGCGCAGGTGCGCCTTCAGGTGCGAGGTCTTTCCGTACACCTTCCCGCAGCCGGGGATGTGGCAGATGTGCTGCTTCTTCTTGCCCGGCTCCGCCTCCGGGGCGCTGCCCGCGGCCGACTGGCAGTTGGGGCAGCGGCAGCGGCGGCACCTCCTGGCCGTGGCCGCCAGGGGAGACTTGGTCTGCAGCAGGGCGGCGATCTGCGTCTGGTACTGAGCGAAGTCCGAGTGGCCCAGCACCAGGCTCCTCGGCAGCGCCGCGGCCGCAGGGAAGCGGTGGCCGCAGCTGCCCGGAGCGCCGGCCTGCTGGATGCTCCACCAGGGGATGTCCTCGGGCGGCGGGTTGGGAGAGAGCTGCCGGCAGGGCTGCGCGGGGGGCAGCAGGTTGGAGTAGCCGGGAGGCAGCGCGGCCTGGGCGGCGTAGGGGACGTATGCGGGGGGGCAGCTGGAGGGCAGGGCGGCCATGGAGGAAGGCAGCATCTTCACGGGGGAGAACTCGTACGGGTAGGAGGGGTCCGCCGGGGGGGTGAGGGGCAGTTCGTGCGCGCCCCCGAAGGAGGGCTGCAGATGGTTCTTCTGCGGAGTCAGCCCCAGGCTGGGGTGCGGCGGCGGCAGCCCCCCCGGAGAGTGCGCCGGCATCTCGCCGCTCCACGGGTGGAAGATCCTGGAGGGGGATCCCAGGGTCGGGTCGTAGGAGACCTGCAGGAAGTCCGAGGGCGCTGCGCCCGGCTGTCCGATCCGGCTACAGGTGGCGGCCAGAAGAGCCAGGGGCGAGTGCTTGGCCAAGTCTGGGGAGGCGCTGGGAGTGCGGTCCTGCGCGGGAGCGGGAGGGAGGGAGGATGAAGAGCGCGTTACCCGCCTCCGCCCCGCGGGAGCAGGCGCACCGCCCGCTGGAAACTTTGCGCGCCTCTTCCCGCGGGCGGCCGCAGCCGCGCCACCGCTCCGGCGGCTGGCGAACTTTCCCAACACAGCCCGCGCCGAACGGGCAGGACGGGCCCGGCCCCCCCGCCCCGCCCAGAGACCGGTCCCGCCTGCGGCCGGTGCCGCCGGCCCAGCCGCCTCTTCTGGACGGGGGGCGCCGGGGAAGGGGCCGCGACGGAAAGGGGGCAGCCCCCGGACCGCGCTGACCCACCAGGCCACGGCACGGTGCCTGGAGTTACCACCGGGCTACTGGTGGGCGGGGGAACTTGCCAGTCGGAGATGCCGGGCTCCTCACCCCCGGGTCCCTGCCTACCCCTCCCGAGCCGCCCGCGAGTCAAGCCCAAGGAAGGAGGCAGCAGGCGCCGGCTGTTCCTGCGCAACGCAGGTCACACTCGTGGAGCGGGCCTGGTCCCGGGCGCGGATACTGACCTGGAGGAAAGCCTGGAGGGAGTCGTTCCGGAGAACGGCCACGGCGGCCATGGCTACTGCGCCCGGGATGAAGGGAAGGCGCCGGGGCACCGCCGAGGCATGGGGACGCCGAAGGGAAGACGAGGAGCTGCCCTGTTTCTTTCTCCCTCTCGCTCTCCCTCTGTCTCCTCTCCTCTTCCCTCTGATCTCTTCGCCTCCGTGCCCGTCCCACCCCCCCGCGCTGCGCGATCTCCGCGGACTGTCTGACTGCACCAGGATCACCTCCAAGAATTTGATAAGGACTTTGCTGGGCCGCCAACCAGTCAGAGGGAAGATTTATGGCTTTGAAGTTTGCCGCTACCCAATCATCAAAGAATAGCGGCTCTTTCAGAAGCGAAAGCAAATCCTTTGAATCCACAAAGCTCCTATGGTGTGTTTGTTGGTCTGGATAAAAGAACTGATTATTAGGGGGGATGGGAAGGGAGGAGATAAAGGCGGGACAATTAATGAAGTAATCACTATGTGGGAAATGTATATACACAAATAATTGGATTTTCTTGATCAAAGGACCCCTTACCGCCTGGAGACCCTCGCATTGGATGTGCATTGGATGTGCCATACACCAAGACACTGGATCCCCATTCTAGCTCCCC
>JANRGW010016666.1:0-11257 GCA_024733675.1 Psilopsiagon aymara | reverse complement strand
AAATTGGACCCCATTTTTACCCCCCCCCCCCTTTTTTTTTTTTTTTTTTTTTTTTTTTTTTTTTTTTTTGCAATTAAGGATTTGTGGCAGAGCCCTGAAGTGACAACGTGCCTTTGTTATCGCCCAAGAAATCTGCCCCCGGATTACTCTGATAGTGTTTAATGACTCCAAGTAACAGGAGCACAGCGGGTTCACCTGATCGAGGCTGGTCGATCCCAGCCGTGAAACTTCCCAGGAGTAATTGTCTGCAGTTCCTCCCCGCTCCCTCCCTCCTTGCGACCGCCCTTCCCCCGCGGCGGGGGGATATGCCCTCGGTGTGACTCCGCGAACACCCGCGCAGTCTCCCCTCTAGTCGCCGGGTTTAGTTTCGGGTCGCTCTGCGGCGCTACTGATCGGAGCCCCTGCCGGGTAACGTGGGACCGGGCTGGGAGGTGGGACGGCGGGGTGCCACCGGCAGCAAGCACCCCCGCTGGCAGACACACCGGCCGACCAGCAGCCGACAGACCGAACGGGAAAGTTCCCTCTTCCCTAGCGGGAGCGGGGTGTAAAACATGTAATTCCTTTGAACGAAGGCAGGAGTCTGTCCTGGCAGCGTTCTTGGGGGCGGGATGTGTGCCCGCGGTGACGGGGGACTGTGCCTGGCGGCCCTGGCGAGCCTCCTTGGCCTGGGCAAGGGCGAGAACGAGGCCGAAGGCTCCTCGGAGAACGAGCAATATTGCCGGGTCCCTGCTTTCACCCTATCGTCCACCTCCGGATACAAAGCCATAAAACTCGGCCCCGAGGGCTCTGCTCCCTCACCCCTCACTTTTCGGCCTGTGTATACAGACACATACGTGTCTGTCTGAAGAATCCAGCCCACTTTTCCTGGGACCGCAGGGGAGGCTATACTCCCAGTCAGCACCACCAAGCACATCTGAGTCACAGCTTCCGCGGCCCGCTAGGCATTGCGCTCTGCTCCTCGCCGGTTCCCCATCTGCTCTGGGGCCGTCGCAAACGTGTAAGCCGGCCCGTTTGGCCGGGTACCAGGCGAGAACGTGCAGCTCTACCGTGGGGAGGGGGTGCCCCTCCAGGCAGATGCCGGCTGGCTCTGGTGCTCCGGGGCTGTTTGCCCAGGTAACTCGATCCCCCCCGCAGTCTCCGGGTTCAATTGTATTCGCGCCGCCACTGAAGCCTCTTTAAACGCCAGCACACAGAGATCTTTATCTGGCTTTCCTGTAGAAACAATCACTGTCCGCTCAAAGACTTTCAAGAGTTGTAGGGCTTGAATTAGATCGGTTTCTTTGAAGGGATTAAAGTGCCAAGTCCTCTCCCACGGCTCTATATTGAGTCCTGGGGAGAAGTAAAAGCCCGACCCCGTGTAACACTGATCCCCTACGCAGCAGCCACTTCAAGCTCTCCCCATGTGCCAAGCTCCGCCAGGTCGGCACCAGGCAGAGAAGCGCTCTGCATCCAGCACTTTTACCGCGCAGTGATGATCCGAGGCCGCGCTCGCCGCGGCCGCAGCAGCAGGGGACGAGGCTGCTTCAGGAGGTCTCTACCTGCCCGCGGGGCCCAGCCGGTGAGCGGTGCGCGGGGTCCGTGCCGCCTCCACACGGGACGGGACATGGCAGGAGACGGGTAACGCTGGCGGGCTCGGCCCGGCAGCGCGCGCCAGAGAGAACACCGCGCAGCCCCCTGCCCGCAGCCCTCGGGTGCCCCGGGCTCCCCGGGCGAGTTCCGTCCGCGTCACTGGGGTCGCCCCGGGCAGAGGCGCGCTCCCTTCCCGCCGTGCCTGGGCAGCAGGAGCCTGGGGGGACCCCTCCGGGGGGACCCGGACCCGCACCTCCGCTCTCTGGAGCAGCAATAGCCCGCCAGGCGAGCGGAATGGCGGCGCTCATCCTTGCATCGTCCCTAAACTTCTGCATCCCCACAGTCGTGCTAACCTGGGATTCCTACGAGGTGCCTGATTTAATTCCTAACTCAAAGTTTGTTAATTCGTTTTATCTAATAATTGACGGGAGAATAATCTGAACAATATTTATAAACGAAATGAGAGTGGATAGGTAGTTCAGGACACACTGGACACCTCTCGGCTCCCCCCAGTCCTTAAGGTACGTTGTTTCCTACTTATCCCGATGAACCCAAATGAACTGTCATGTTACAAAAGAGTTAGTGGAAAGTTGGGTAAGTTTCTATACAGACGCCACACTACAAATGCCATAAATCTGCAGCCAAGAAAGCACACTGCTTAAAAATCGAGAATAATTTCTCATTTCTGGAAGAAACCAATGGGCTGAATAATGAAACGCTGCAGTCATAATTTTCCGTACAAATAATTAGTGTTCAAACTCAGAGCATTTCAGCCTCCTGAAATGTATTCTTAATGAAGTGATGTTCAGAGCTGTCATTAAAAATGCAGGGCTGGAAGATCAAAGTACAATATTTATTTTAGAAATTTGTTTCAGTTATCAGGAGATGCAGGTATCAAGGCCAAGTGTCAATTCAGTTACACAAAGCCCTGTTTCCATGAGAAATGGGCTGCCGCTACATCCTGCTGTCAAGCGAGGAGGCACCAGCGCTGGGGAGCAGCTCCCGGGCCGGGCAGGCGCTCCCGGCGGGAGCTCCCTGCCGTAGCCCCTCTCTGGCCGCCGCGCAGGGGGACCGTCCCCACCGGCGGGGCCGCGGGAGCCGGAGCTGCGCTGGGGCCCGCCGGGGAGGCTGCGGCAGCGCCGCCGGGGCCGCTCTACCCGGCCTGGACGCAAGAAGAGCTCCAGCCCGGGTGCGGAGGGGCCCCTGCTTGCTCTGGCGCTACCTCCAGCACGGAAACCGACCAGCAGGCACCGGCCCAGAAGGACTCAGGCTGAGCTGGGCGGGATGGGAAAGGGTGATTTGAAGGCAGTGGACATAAAACGTGAGGCACCATCACGACCTTCGCAGACGGGTGCCTTCAAAACCAGGATATTTCAAATTCGGGTATCCCAGAGTGCCTGTCCCACTGTGCAAGGGCTTTCTGGACTCTGGTTTGAATGCAGGTAGCAGAATAAAAAATACTTGGGAATGAGAGCTGTGGAATGAGAGAAGTGCCAGGGATCCCCTCTATGGTCTCCACTGTGCCTCTGCCCCCTAGGCCCCCAGCACTCTATCCTGGAGCCTACCTCAGAGCTTGTCCCAGTATCAGCTCACAACAACATGAGACACTCCCAGTACCCCGCAAGACCTTTGCATTCCCCTGCCATGCATCCCCCAGTCCCTCAGCTCTTCCAGGACAGCCAGGAATGACCCTGGGAGCCTGGATGAGCTCTGGACGCATCCTGCCTCCAGCTTGGGGATCTGAGGCTGCCTTAAATGAAACAGCTTTCTTTAAGCAGTTGTGAAAAAGAATCAGAACAAGAGCATTCTTAAGTGAACAGCTGCATTAACGTTCAGCCAAGCATCCTAGTTCTCCACGACAGTGTCGCAGGCTTTAAACCTGAACAGCCTTCAGATCAGCTTGCTCCAAACCGCAGAGCTCTCACGCCATCCCCCATTCTATCTGGTTTAAATCCTTACTAAAAGAGATGTTCTATCCACAGCAGCAAGAAGTTTCACCAGAAGGTAAATTAACCCATGTATAGAGCTCCGAGTATGTGTAGTCGTACTGCCGAAAGTTCTGAGTTATATGCCATTAATATTACTATTATTTACTTCATCATATTCACATTTTTACAGAGGCGACATCACTGGCATAGTAATAGGAGTCACCAGTTGATGTTTTTAACACACTAGTTTATATGGTTTGTTTATTGGCTTCAGATTACCAACAGTTTTAACAAAATTGTATCTCCTAAGTTTTATCAGAGTTTAATTCGAACACCAGTAGATGAAAATAAGAGGATTAAAAGCTGTTACAGCACCTCCTGCATTTTTCTGTGTGTAAAGGAAAAACAAAACCCTAGACAAGATCAGCACATGCAAAAGCATAGCTAGGATTTAAAGGCTTGCCTCAACATTTCCCGGTCTAGGTGTGGGTTTCACAGAGATTAATAGAAGATTTCCCAAACCTCTGGAAGCTGAGCTGCCCTTAAAGAAAAGTAGAACAAATTTTATGCCTTACAACAGTTTTACTGCCTGTTGTCAAAGCTTTAAATATCTGAATGCATTCATCTTCTTCTGCTTCCTTGGCTGGCCCTTTGTGACTCCTCCTCCTGTCCTGGGGAACACTGGTGCACATTTTTGGATACACTTCCTCCCCTTGCTTCCATACTTTAAAAAGGAGTCAGTCTCTTAACTATATCCATATTGAAAGTGTTATTCTTGGCTCCACTTTGAATGCCTGGGACACCTTTACATTCAAAATGATCATTTTGAACTCTGGAAATGCCTTTCTGCCTCTGGCACACACGGCTGCACTTCACCACTAATAGCTAGAAAAGGACTTCTAAAAAGTGAAAAGCAAGCTAAGACTCTGGTGAGTATCTGAAAAGGATCTGCTGTGTGCACCCTGCTTGACCTTTCATTGTGGAAAACATTAGGTAAAAAAGCCTGTATTTTTGGTTGAATGCATTTGTTTCAGGAAGACTGGATGGGAACCTTTTACTTTATGAGTACAGATACATACAGCCACTCTTTTCTTGAACTGTAATTATTCAGTATGGAATGAAAAGGTAATTGAACTGTTATTTGCCTCCTTTTAACTACAGGAAGTGTATTATATAAAACCTGGGTCCCATGGTCATTAATTTTAGTTACTTAGTATATTTATTGACAAATTAAACAGCTGTCTGTATCCATACTGTGTTAAAACTGGCAACAGCACAAGTTTGGCCAGGATGATCATTGTTTAACCTACACATAAATATCGGGTGATCATATGGCTGCCACATTGCTATTGATTTGGCTGAATGGATTAATCCCACACTGTAAAAATACACCTGTTACTTAATGAACTTGTGCTGTAATTTTATAACATTTTGGTACAGAAAAGATTAAGTATTTTCTAACAAAAATATTTTTAAATATTTCAATATTTCCCTTTTGAAATAGCCCATTCTTCAAGGACTAGTGAACAAGAGTACATAAAAAAATCCATTATATTTCTTACAAAATGTAAGTGCTCTATATAAAGTCTTCAACAACTCCTCTTTAGCTGAGGGGAAAAAAAAGGAGACAGGAGGAAAAATCTCAACAGTGGGATTGTGAGGGTCAAAACAGAGACACAGATACGGGACATGGCTGTGGCATTGCTGGTGTGCTGGGCAAAAGATACTGTCTTCACACCAAGGGAAATAAATGATCTGAAAACCCTCCCTAGAGACCCTCTGTGTATAATGGTTTTGAGGTAGCTTGTTATGACCACTTTCCCAATGCATACATGTTGAAAGGCAGACAGTGCTCCTTGTGCCTATCAGCAATTACACAGGTATGCGCCCCCCCCCCCCAACCTGGAGAGTTTTTGAAAGTGACCTAGAAAAGCCAAATTTCCAAATTAAGAGATGATTTATTTCTGTTTATTTATTTATTTATTTAATGTCAGTCTCCTTGGCTGCCACCACAGGCCCAGGATCCCAAGGAAGATTGGGGAAAACCTCAATTACAATTTTCAAATAACTTGTCTCTCCTTAGCTGAACATAAAGAGTTAAAAACACTGCCCTCTTAGACTGAGAGAAAAGTCTTTTCTGGAATGCAGTGCATGGTGTGTTTCTGTGTCACTTCATACCTTCATAATGCCATAAGTGATGCAGAATAATACATAAATAGGTAAATGCATAAATTCTGTGAACTATTCAAATACAAATTTGCCCCCTCCAATTCTGAAAATAAAAATGACATAAATAAAATGATACCAAATGTATGCAATGCTTGCATTATGCTTTCCATCCTCACAGCGCTGTAGAAATGTCAGGTCATTCTCACTGCACTCTCATGCAACAGAGTCAGCTTTCATCCCCTTCTTCGCAAAGGGAATAATTGTGGCCATACATACAACTGCTCCAGGTCTGGAAAGAGGAGCTCTTTGCTTCAGTCCTGCATATGGACTACCAGACTGCTCTTCACCGAACGCTTATATTGCTCCAGCTCAGCTCAAACCTCAGGAGCAGTGGCTGAGGCATGTACCTCCTGCTGGCAGGCTGGCCATGCCAAACCAAAGCAAACAATCCTAATCTGGGAATAAATCACATTTCTCTTCACTCTTCAATCAGCCCTTATTGTTCAGGAGCAATCAGCTTGAGCAGCTGTTTGAGACATCACTTGTGTACAGTTCTGGTGTCCTCAACATCAAAAGGACAGGGTAACTCTTAGAACAAACCCGGAGGAGAACCACGGGGATGATCATGGGACTGGAGCACCTACCATAAGAAGACAGGCTGAGAAAGTTGGGGTTGTTCATCCTGGAGAAGAGAAGGCTGTGTGGAGACCTCATCGCAGCCTTCCAATATCTGAAGGGGGCCTTATAAGGATGCTGGGGAGGGACTCTTCATCAGGGACTGTGGCAATAGGATATTGATAGGACAAGGGGTAATGGGTTGAAACTTACAGAGGGGAAGTTTACATTGGGTATAAGGAGGAAGTTCTTTACTGTGAGGGTGGTGAGGCACTTGAATAATTTCATTATTAAATAATAAGTACATTATTAGTGCATGATACAAGCATTGCATACATGAGGCCCAAGGAAGTTGTGAATGCTCCATCCCTAGCATTCAAGGCCAGGCTGGACAGAGCCTTGGGTGGCATGGTTTAGTGTGAGGTGTCCCTGACCGTGGCAGAGGGCTTGGAACTACATGATCTTAAGGTCCCTTCCAACCCTAGCTATTCTATGATTCTATGACAAGAAAAGGAGAAAGGATATTCCCC
The DNA here is from genome assembly GCA_024733675.1 of Psilopsiagon aymara. Taxonomy (NCBI): domain Eukaryota; kingdom Metazoa; phylum Chordata; class Aves; order Psittaciformes; family Psittacidae; genus Psilopsiagon; species Psilopsiagon aymara. The sequence goes on along the minus strand of JANRGW010016666.1, from coordinate 4,446 downwards.
TCAAAAACAAGGGTGTCAGCATGGCCACAACTCCTGCTCCAGTCTAATGAATAGTGTAGTTTTTTTCACACTTCTGGAACCTCTGAAATGAAGGGCAAAAAGAAATGACCTTCAAATAGGCACAGTTTTTGACTTATCTCCCTCAGTAAACCTTGCATCCTTATTTTTCCCACTACATGCAGGAACCACTCGTATTCTACTAGAATGGAGCTGAGAAAATCTCATATTGCATATGAAAGACAGAATGGTCCATCATGAAGGAAAGATAATGGAATAAAATGGAAATGTATTCTTAGCCTAAATTACCTATTCCTTATGCAGGGGAATGAGAGAGAGACTACGATGCACTGCTGGGACTCCAATCCCCAACTGATACAGCTCTATCACATGAGCCACTTTTAAACCCAAATAAGTGGATTCAGGAGAAATCTGTGATTGACAACCACTGACTGCCTCTTTGGAGGCCACACTAAACCACAAGGAACTCTTTTTTTGAAACTTTTTTCTTAAAATAAGAAAGTCTGGACAAAATCCAAGTACAAAGTCATGCAATTTCTTCAGTGTCATCAGACTAACTTCATAAAATGCTCTCATCCTTGTCAAAGTATTAGAGTGTGTCAAAATTCTCATAGAAGTCAGTGGAATTGATACCTGTAAAAACTGAATCAGGCTCATGATTTGCTCCTTTATTTCACTTCCATCACTACACATGCTAAGTGTACTTGGCACATGGAGTCACTCAGAAAGAAGCTGCTCTATAATGCCAGAGATTCTCTTTAATGAGATGCAGTTATCAGTTGATTTATGAATTTCTCCTGCCTGTTCTCATTTAGTTAGCTCTAAACTAAGGATAAGATAATTTGCATTCTAGAAGAAAAACAGTGTTTATAAGAGAGCAGAGTAATCCAAATCCCTCTAAATCAAGTTTTAGAAATGTACACTGTGAGTTTAAATGCAATCCTAGCAATGAGCATAGCCTTATCCATTAAACCCTATAGCAAAGACTAAAGTACTACCATTACAGTTTCATCTTGTTTTCCATACTACTATAGCACTCCCTTATCTCAGGAATTCAGTGTAGGAAAAGACAAAGGAAACTTTCTGCCTCAGCTTTCCGATACCCTGATGACCTCCTCTTGGGAGATCCTATGCTGTTAATTTAGATACCATATGACTCAGCGGTCATCAATTCAGTTGCTGCTCTCCACTTTATGGCCCTCACAGGGATTTTGATCACACTATCTATAAAACCAATCACTTCCTCTGTTTATTGTTGCTCTACCAGTCAGAGAAGCCCCAGCTGATCAGTATTTTCTTACAGATACTTACAAATAGCACAATTGAGTCAGCTTTGTTGTCTTGTTTGGTATATGCTGCTCCACTGTCATTTATACAATATTTGCAGTGCTGAAAGTAAAGCCTCAAGAGCTGGACAGCAGTAGAGGAGGAATGCAGGAAGGAGGAGACAGAGCTACTTGCTGTGAACTAAGACTACTGGGCAGGTGTCTGGAAATGGGAGGGAGTAGCCTGGAAACCAGGACTTTCTTGTTACAGGAGAACTTTACCTCTGCTGACATTCCTGCAGTCCCTTGATTGATCATACCTGAGTTCCTATTCGTGTGTGTTACAGAATGGATGCATTCGATCTCCTTTTCCTGTGTAAGCATTTTGGGAAGGTTAAGAGGCAAAAGGCTAAAACTGTAGGTGGAGAGGCTGGAAACGTAACCTCTGAGCAGGCACCACGTTAGTGCTGAGACTGGCTGGAAAAGCTAAGAATGAGTGTGCCCCAACAGTGGCCAACAGTGGGGTCACGTGTAATGAGAATACCAAGAAAAATGGAGCAGTTCACTCTGCTCTGAGTGATTGATTGGACCCGTTTTCATCTCTGTGGGGTGTTGTTTCTTGGCTAAAATAACATTTCACTCTGAAGTCTCCTACACAGGCATATACAGCCTCCTCTGACACTCAACCCATATATACATTCAACCTAGATAAGGGGTGGAAACTTTATGTTTCCACTTCCCTGTTCTCTACTGCCACTAGCCAGTAATGCAGGTTTTTTTCACAGTTCACCTTTTTAATTCTTTTTGTAAACTTGCCAAGTTGCAGGAAGCAGAACAGCACCCAGGCTTGTGGGGCATATTGAGGATGGGTTTTTTTTCTGAGTAACAGCTGTGAAGCCAGGGAAGAATACAGGAATTGTATCAACGAACAAAATCTTGGCCCTGAGTAAGAGGAAGGTCAAATGCAGTGAGGGGATTGGGAGGAGCTTTAGACAATATTAGCACATCATCTTTAAAGCATTTATCATCACAACTCCTCTATAAAGTGGTGTGTTTTTATTCCCTTCTTGCCAAAGGAAATACAGGGAGACCACATATCTTGTCCTTTGTCACAGATTAAGCCTAGTGAAGAGCAGGGAGTTGGACTGAGAAATGCTATTGCAGAACAGAAGCCCACAAATTGGACCATATCATTCCATGTTCCACCTCATTCCCTTTACAAAATCCAATGTTTTTTCTAAATCCCTCCCAACCCCCTGATTTCATGTCAGTCTCTTCTGACACTTGCACACTCTCTCAGCAATTTTGACTATGAAATATTGATCTTTCTGTGGGAACGACAGCTGAAGAATAAAGCCTAGATAACCTTGGGCAGGCAGAGGGGCATCAATGAGACTGGGTGGAGGCAGTTAGGAGACAAACATGCAGTCTATGCAAGAAGAGCAATGAGCCAACATGCCCACAATACATGTATTTCTACTGTTCCTGGTGTTTGGTGACTGGAGCATATGAGAAGTAAGAAAAACAGAGCCAAACACCTTTGCTTTACAAAGGCAATATACATATTAGGTAGGCTGTACTGCACAACCAAATGTAACTCAAACTCTGTAATTCAAACACTGAACATACAGGGCAGAAATAACCGGATACTTGCTAACTTTTACAGCCCATCCTTTCTCTGCTTTAGCAAACTGTTCCCTACAGGATTCTGTCCAAGGCTCTAGTTTCACTTGCCAACCACCAAAGTAATCACTCTCAGTGGCAACCACCTCCTCTTCAAGCTTTGCAACTGACACAACTTTGATAATTCAGTAACGCTACCATCTATGTTTTTTTGATCTTACACAGAGGAGTATTCAAAAGAGCTGATTTTCCTCCATCTCAACCAGACTCCATCTCTCTATGCCTGTTTTCTCCTCACCTCAGTCAGTGTTCCACCAACCTGTTCCAGTGAATCCTTCTATCACCATGTATGATCAAACACAGTGAGTGTAGATGGCATGTGATTATCTCCAGCACCTTCCACTGGTTGCAGAATAGCTGAGCTATGGTAGCATTGTATGTAATACAAATTTTGGGTTTTGACTTTAAAAAGGTGAACAGCTTTGTGGCCAGCACTCTGTTTCCTGCCTATCAAGAATGTGATGCCCTGCAACTACAAGAGACACCAACACACAACCTTATTGCCAAGGTTTAAGACACTGTTTTTTCCCTTACCAGCTCCTTGTTGATCCATGTTTGGCTGGTTCCTTATAACAGTCCTACAGGCTCTGTTTATGTAACTGGCATGTTCACTTCATGGAACTCTGGAGAGTTCAAAAGAGGAAAAAAAATTAGGGTACTTACAATTCTTGGCCATTCAGAACAATTCGGATGATACAGAAAATTATCTCTATCCAACCCTTGTTCAGCACCCTTCCTGCATGTCCAATTTCATCCAGGTTTCAATCCAGGATGAATTTCAGTCCAGGTTTTGTTGTTACTTACAGCTGTACACTGATATACAAAGAACTGAATGAAGACTAGTAAGATATTGGGAACAAGCATGTAATCCTGCCTCTCAGAGTACATATGAGCTATTGTTAAACACAATTTTCCAGCTACTGATTAATTATTTTGTCAAAAACAAAACCAGTAATTTTAATGAAAGTACTCAGATTTAGTCTGTCTGAGCAGATAGATTATGTATTTAATTGCAAATGGGCTGTAACAATCCAAGTTCTTTAAGTATGGAGAAAACAATAGTATCTATATTTAGATGATTGAGTGAAGCTTGGGTTTTTACAGGACTGAACTGGAAAAATCAGTTATATATTTTGATCTCTTGGTATTTTTCTGATATCTCCTGATCATCTTAATTTGAAGGTGAAAACATAAATGTATGTTAGACATATTATAGGTACATTGCAAATAAAAGACAGGCTAGGGACAATGCGGGCCCTCTCCAGAAGCTATCAGGAGAACTGGATGCCCTGGATTTGGAGAGGGCTGATGTTCTTAATGACTTCTTTGTCTCAGTCTTCACCAACGAATGCTCTGAGCACACCACCCAAGTCTTGAAAGGCAGATGCAGGGACAGTGAGAACGAAGACCCTGGGCCCACTGTAGGAGAGGATCTGGTTCAAGACCATCTTAAGAACCTGAATGTATACAAGTCCATGGG
>JANRGW010016663.1:0-19524 GCA_024733675.1 Psilopsiagon aymara | reverse complement strand
CTTGTCAGGGTCCCTCTGGATGGCATTCCTTCCCTCCAGCTTATTAACCGAACCACACAACTTGGTGTCATCAGCAAACTGCTGAGGGCACATCTCATAATACTCTTTTTGACGTAAGCATTTTTAACAAGTGAAACTTGAAATAAATAACTTCTCCAGAACTAAAATATACCACAGCCTTTTCCTATTAAATAGGTAGGATCAGAGACACAGTACCTGTTCTTTACTTACCAGTTAGCATTTCTGTGACACAGTGTCTTAGCCAGAAGGAGACCCTGTGTGTAAGTTCATAGGGTATCCCTTAAGGGCGAATCCAAATCCAGTTACCTGTTTCACTGATTCAGCTGTAAAGCAGCATCCTTCCTGCAGTGTGTATCTATTTCTCATTTTCATCCCAGATAGGTGGCTGAATACTTACATTCTTAAAGTATTACGTATTAAGCTACAGAGCGTGATGCCACGGAGAAGCGTTGCTTGTGCCACACTATTGTTCAGCCTATATCTGAGTAGTAATACTTTGAAAATTCCATAGGTTGGTTAGAACTGTCCAATCCAAGTAGTCTTTAAAATAGTCAGATGTTCTTAAATAAGTTAAAAGGTGCTCATACATACTGCTACACAGCTACTATACTGAAGCTCCAGCCTAAGGCAGCTTCTGCCCCATGTAGCATGTAGAAAGGATTGGACTGATGGTGAAGTGTGTAACACGTGCAATTCTTCATAACCTTTACATTGCTTTGAACTGTTGCTGAATATAACTGCACTGGTTTGGGTGCAGATTGCCTAGTCTGGTACTAGCAAAATGAAATAGCTGAGCTACAAAGTAAAGAGCTATGGCCACTGGTACCTGTGCTTTGGGAAGATCAGAGTTAAACCAGGATCCACACTAGCAGGGCTCAGTCACAACTGTGTGTGTAAGGAAAAACTCTGAAATGGAAAAGGTGTGACAAGGTGTGTTTTCTATGAAGTGGATGCATGTGCTTTAAATAATGAGGGGTTTTCCTTTTTATATTAATTCGGTTTTGGAAAGAGGACAGATTTCCTTTGCAGGATTGCTATTACTTTCCCCAGCTACAAGAATAGTTCAGTGTCTGTTTTCGAACCTTGATGTCACAGTATGATTCTGAAAAGGTGCTTTTTGTTTTCTGTGGTTAACATTAAACAATAATCTATTATGGGTGTTAAAAACCCCAACAAATCACCACACACTGTTCTAGTGGTGTGTTTGTAGCAATTTTGTAAAATACGTTCTTAAGTTTGCTGGGTGTTTTTTTTGACTCTGTTGTTCTCTTATAGGTATGATTCAAATTCTGGTGGCGAGAGAGAGATCCAGCGTACAATGCTGGAGCTGCTGAACCAGCTGGATGGGTTTGACTCTCGGGGAGATGTTAAAGTTATCATGGCTACGAACAGAATAGAAACACTGGACCCAGCTTTAATTAGGCCAGGTAAGAGACTTCCTGCTGTGGGAAGTCACTTCTTTTGTGAGAGGACTTGTCAAACACGGGCTGGTGAAAAGAACACCAGTTACTGAGTTGTCTTTATCGACCATCTCATCTGTGTTGGGGTGTCTGTTAAAATCAGAACCCATTCACAAGCTTCCAGATGGGAGAAAAACCTTCGGAAGAGAAGAAACGTGTAAATGCCTTTTGTATATGCAAGACTAATTTGAATGTTGCTCCTTTGCATGAAGATGGCACACCTATTTTAAGTCATTGTTGAGGCAAGGTGTGGTGCAGCAGCAGCATTTTGTTCCTGCCTTCAGCAGCTGGGGGAGGTGGGGTAGCACTGCTCATGCCTCATGGGTCAGAACTTGGTCCAGGATTTTGACACCAGGAAGCCGGCCTACTTCTGTACTGACCTGGCCTGCTGCTGTCATTCATGGGACAAGCACTGCCTTATTTTGGCATATGTATTACATGTTGAGCCAAGAGCTTGGAAGAGGTACAAGTAGTATTTTTAAATGGTCACTAAAAATGTACAGGAACATAACACATCTGGGGTCTGTTCGATTGGAAGGTAGAAAGCAACACAGAGATAAAAGGAATAAGCTAAGCCTCCCCTTGGGGTCCTCAAGTAAATCCACAGTATTGAAGAGATTGTGAAGATGCTCCCAAAGTAATGGAGGTAAGATAGAAAGAAAAGGTAATTTAAGCTGAAATTGTCAAAAAACTGCTCTGAGCACTCACTGGACTGCGGGGTTTATATAAAACTTCACCGTGTGGAGTTGCTGAAGTGTGTTTGTGGTTTTTAAATGAAGTCTGCTTTTGTCACCACAGTCCTCCAAATCAAAGCCGGGGCTGTTAGAGCCCAGAGGAGATACTGTTGCATCAGTATTGAAAGACAAGCTGAGATGATCTAAAACTTGTTGGAAGGAACCATCCTACACCTGTCAGCTGTTTACATTACAACCATCCTGTGAGCAACCAGGGCACATTAGCAACTAGCAGATCTGCTGTTGTGTAGGATCTCATAGAGTATTGTACGTGGTGCCATCAACCCCTTAGGGAAGATGCTGTAAAACTGAAGAAAAGCAGGAATGATCCAGAGATGGAAAATGTCTTTAAAAAGATTGCTCATTAAACTGGAACAATGGGTACCAGAACATCCAAAGCCCCTGCTGACACACAGGAATCATCTGGCAGGGACTCGCAGCACAACTCTTCAGGCAAAACCTGCTGCCATCAGTTGAGGGTTTGGGTTTCTCTTTGGGTTTTTGTTTTTAGGATATTGGTTACACTGGGAGAGGAAGCTGCCATGGTGTTTTGTGTATGTGAATGTGGCAGAAAAACAAATTAGAGAGCTAAATGTTGCCTCAGAGTAGAATGAAATTGATTACAAGTAAGTGTTTGATTAATTCTTTTCTGTACTGTGATGCATTGTGGGGGTGGAGGTTAATGTTTCCCAGGCGAGGAGTCTGTTACTTGCAGTGACGCAGGCCTTTCCAGCAGTGTGGCATCTGTCAGCTCCCATAGCTTCCTGTTCATGGCCAACAGCCTGATCTTGCTTTCTATGCCACGATTTGATTGATCGTGGTGGGAAAGAATGGTTGCTGTCAGCCTCACCTTGAGATGTTCTTCCTGTGCTCTTCCCAGTAGCTGAGTGCAAAAGCCCTAAGACTTGAGCTTTCCTTTGGCACAGGACGTATCGACAGGAAAATTGAGTTTCCCCTACCTGATGAGAAGACCAAGAAACGAATCTTCCAGATTCACACAAGCAGGATGACACTGGCAGATGATGTGACTCTGGATGAGCTGATTATGGCAAAAGATGATCTCAGTGGTGCAGATATTAAGGTCAGTGTACATGACCATTGTTTATACTTCAAAACACAAATTGGACTTCATTTTTACTGCATTAAAAAACTAACAGTTGAAATTGTTCTCTAATGACCTGTGGCTCCATTGCTGGGGGACAGTTGGCTGGCTTTAAAAGACCTTTTATGAGTGCCATGCACTTTGCTTTACACACGGGGAATTTACTAAACCTGTAATGACGACATAGCTTCTATTGAGAATATTGCATATCTGTTACCTGTTAAAATATGCCATTTTAGAAGTAGCAAAGTAGAAATTAGAAGGGGAATGTGGAATCTTGCACAAAGATGCAAGATTTTTAGGTATTACTTAAAGTTGCTTCTTGTCCTGTACTACCTTACAGATTCAGTTGCAAGCAGCTAAAAATGCAGCTGTAGCTTAAGCAGGTTCAGATGTAAGTAGTCTGCTTTTCTGAAGTAGCTGAGGCCCATGCCAGAGGTGCTACACACGACATTACTCTCAGCTCACTGCAGAAGGGTAACACAGTCCGCATTACGCAAGCTGGACATGCATGTCCTCACAGGAGAGAAGTAGCGTGGTTATGAAGGTGCTTTTCTGTTACAGTAGCATTACTCTTGCCTGCAGGAGGATGTGCTCTTCTGGCTTTATCGGGTGTTCTGTGTGCTTCAGTGCTACTGAACAGTATCAAACAATGCAAGTTTTGTTAATGCTCTTCTTTTCTGCTGGAGTCACTCAAAGCAGTGTGGAGGTGCTGCTGCCCTCTGAGGTGGGGCTTGAAGGGGCTCTGCAGGGATGGTGACTTACTCTTGCTCTCTGTTGCAGGCCATTTGCACAGAAGCTGGACTGATGGCTCTGAGGGAACGGCGAATGAAAGTAACAAATGAAGACTTCAAGAAGTCTAAAGAGAACGTTCTCTATAAGAAGCAGGAGGGAACCCCTGAGGGACTATATCTTTAAGTCACCTGTCCCTTTGGGGCCTCCCAGGAACTCTTTCTGTGTTGATGACAGTTGGTATCTGTGATGTAAAACCAGTCTGGTTAATTGTTAATTCTTGAAGAGGTTAAGTGCTGCTGGGGGTTTTCAATCAGTGTAATACTTTGCTACCAAAGCAGTTCAATTCAAATAAATGTTTTATTGGGAAACAAAGACCTGCTCTTTACACGGCACTGGCTGTTGTTGTAAGATTTACTTGAAGTGCTGGTGTCATATGAGTGCTTGTCTTGGTGCCCCACCTCTCAATCACTAGGAGGCATCAGTGTCTTTTAAAACTGCTAAATGCTGCTGCTCTTAAAGTTTTAATTACCATTCTGTATCTCTTCTTAGGGGCCAAGGAACTAGGCCTACAGTCATATATACCTATAAATTAATGAAAAACATTCAAATATACTTTAAACGGACCAGCTTTCTTTACCACTTGTGCTTACAAGAAAGCAAGGTGAGCACTTATTTCTATTCTTAAAGATCTAAACGCATTTGGGTAAGGCAGTATTACAGAGTTCATACTTTCTTTTTTCTAACAGGATTACAGTTACAGGCATGCTTTCTTCACTGAGTTAAGAGGTCTCCAGTAGGAACCAAGATAGTAGGAAGTTCTACAGCCTAGCGCTGTCCACAGCAAGACTGTAGGTAGTACTAAGGCCAAGGTGCTGACCAACCCAGGTCTTGAGGTGCTCTGCAGGGAGTTCACAAGTCACACACATGGTGTTCTGCAGCATAACCTTAAAATTAAGTCTGGGGCTCTGAACAACCTCATGGCTGCAGTTCCATCCCCCATAGGAGCTGGATTTCTATTTTGCTAGGTGGTGGCACTGCATATACTGCTTATAAAGTACTTTGTGTAGTGCACTTTTGTGAAGTTCCAAGTAATGAATTTCCAGTTGTTGACTCTTAAGGTTTATGCAAAGTTCCATACACAGAACACAGCCAAGCAATGTGCAGTCTGTGTTCTGGAAACTTTCTATGGAGCAAATGCTGGCCAGTAAGACACCAGGAGTTGCAGACGCATCAATCCCTTTTTGGTAACTGCCAGTGCTGCAGCAACAATGGTATCACCAAGGCCAAGAGATTTTGGGTTTCTATGTAAAAATTATGTGGTTCATAGTTAAAAACAAGCCTTACAGATGAATGGAGTTTTGAATCCAGATGACAGGAACCCTGAAATAGAGCTGGTTTTCATCTGGAGATGGACAGAAAAACAACAAGCAGTTTTATTACCCATTCTTACAAACCTTAGGAGATCTGTCCCCTTGAAAAGGTCACAGAGAGCCAGCCATGTTTTAGCACTTTCTAATCATGGCAGTTGATCTCATCACAGCTAGAGGGACTGAGGAGCTCAGACCTGTGGTGAGCAAGGCTTTTTGTTTGGGACATGGTTGGTGATGCTGGCTGGAAGCAACAACTACAAAGCATTTGGTTCAACTGAAGGAGCTGCAATGTATTAAGGTAAACCAAGAACTGTGTCCTGGCTGCCACACCAGTAACTGAGGAAGAAACAAGATTGGTAAACTAATTTCTTACCTTTTAGAGCAGAATTTAACCTCTGCCACTTTCTCCAGCGTTTTTGAGATTGAGTCACAAAGATCAAGACAAAGGTAACAAATATCAGGAGCTAGTGAACAGTGAGCTCACTTATCCCCATAAGGGCAGGAAAAGCCACTGGAGTTTCAATTACAAGGCAAGACTACGTCTGGGAAGTGAACAGCCTCCAAGCACCCCAAGCGAAGGGGCGGCACCAGTGCTGCACAGTTTAAAGCTGTGCAAAGGGAAAGGCTGAGGAGGGGATGTGCAGAAAAGTGTCTGAAACCAGTCGTTCCTGCCTCCGTCACTGCAGTTTCCACAGTGCAGTTGTGCAGGGTGCTAGATGATCTCATATAGACTCCCTGTCTTCCTAAAGGTTGGACTAGATGATCTGCCAAGGTCTCTCCCAACCTGAGCTGTTCTGATTCCATGCCTTTGAAGAGAAACACAAGCAGGAGCACAACTGAGCTTCCCCCCTCTACACGTCCCTTCTAAGTCTTTACAGGAAATGGCATTCCACTTTGATGGGAGAGAAAACCATGCACAGAGTTTGTGATGTTCAGCGCACAGAGCAACTCCCACCTCCACTTCAGGGGCTCTCAATTCCTGAAAGCAGCACAGATTTTAAAAATACATATTGTTTTGACACAGGTTAATCAGTTACTTCTGTAGCAAAACCAGCATCACTTGCAGCCACAGCAGTAACTGCAAAGAAGCACTGTAATGCCATTTAGAATTGTACATACTGCCTGTAATGTTTAAAACCATTTTAGAAATAAATGAAGTGCAGCCTCAACTAAAATGCAGTATATCTTGTATTGTGGTGCTACAGGGAAGCCTGACCCACAGATTGGTATGGCTTTGTCAAGCCACAGTTTTCCATATAGTCAAATCTCACCAGCTGGATGATCCCAATGGCCTTAGTGATGTTAGCAACAGGTAGATTCTCCTGAAAAGCCTCTGAAACACTTCTGGCTATTCAGTGGCTGCAGGTGCCCCCCTTTCAGATGAAGATCCAGTTTCTGAGTATTTAGGTCTCAAGAGCATGGATGTTAAACAGCCCGGTACATATTTCAGCACAGTCAGTCTTATAAAACAAATATGTAAGTGTCACAGTTTAACCATATCTTTAAATTTACTATATTTCATATTACTACTCTAGGAGCTTGTCTAAAGACTCTTGGAATAGAAACTATTAATTTAACATTCATGTTTTGACTACTTTGCCACCTTTGGTGAGGATTAAATACAGACTAGATGTCTGCTTCCCTTATGATGATTGTATTTAGGTCAAAAGCAAGTAATTAGTTACAAAAATTTGTTTAAAAGCGAGCTGCTTAGAGATGCATTATGGATACAATTTCAGTTTTAATACAATCACAGTTTATTAAATTAAGAAATAAAAGTAATTCAAGTTCCTTTTGATTTTTCAAATAGGTATATTTTTCATAAATATTCATATTAAAAGAGTCATCTGCCAAAACATATGAGCCCAAAATAGGTGCCTGCTCAAGCAGAGATTCAGCCTGTACTAACAGTTTATATACAGATGTAATGGCTGTTTGACTCTAGTTATATATACACACACACGCATACCAAGCTGAACAAAACTACTGAAGCCTGCCAACTGGAGGACAGTGGAACATCTATTTGGCAGATGTTTATTTCCTGTGCTGCTCACCAAACCATAGCTGGCACGTACTGACTCTCTGCTGAACTCTAGGGAATGTAATTTCAAACAACAGAATAAGAAATGTGGGCAACATTCTGCAGGAGGCTATTTATATGAGGGTATCCTTCTGTAGGAGCCAGCGATACTTCAGAGAAATGGATGCATTTTTGTGGGCAAAATGTAGTACTTGACTCCAGAATACTTGCAGCTAATGGAACTCCATTTGCATGGCAATTTATATCAAAGCTTAAAAAAAATACAAAGAAAGCCAACCAAAAAAAAACCCAAGAAAAAAACTTGCTTAAAAAAAAAAAACCAAACCAAAAAAAAAAACCAAAAAACAAAACCAAAAGAACCCCATAGTATCCAGTCCCAACAGAGTTCCTGTTTGGAAAGAAATAGGTCCAACTGTTTGTTTTGGAACTAGCTTCTGTACTTTCTCTGCTCATCTCCAGTCCTGTTTTAAACCTCTAATAGCAGATCCAGCTCTTCCATAGGCAGCCGCACTCTCAGCTCTTTTTCAGTCATTAGGTCAAGTGTCTCCTGCAGGTCATCGGGGAAGTACTCCACTGCATCCATATAGAGCACCTAGAAAGACAATGAGAGCATTTTCCATGCCATCTTTCTATCACAGCAGGAAACATAGTATACAGAAACACAGAGAGATACACCACTCCATAGCAAGAATGTCAGAAATCTCATAGAATCATATAATATCTCAAGCTCAAAGGGAGCCATAAGGATCCATGCAGGACTACCTAACACTAAGCCATATGACTTAAGAACATCATCCAGACGCTCCTTGAACTCTGATAGGCTCGGTGCCATGACCACCTCCCTGGGAAGCTGTTCCAGTGACTGACCACCCTCTCAGTGAAAAACCTTTTCCTAATTCCCCATCTGAACTTCCCCTCTCACAGCTTCATGCCATTTCCTCATGTCCTATCAGGGGTCACCAGAGAGATTGGCACCCCCCCCTCCACTGCATATGCTACTTTAAAATAACACAAACAGAATTACTACATCTGCAGTGGCACCAATGAGTAATCAAGTCTTTTCCAAGCTTTACCAAATAATTTCACTCCAAAAGATAGAACGTAGGTCAAGAGGCACTGGAGCATTTGCAGCACAGACAGACATTACTGAGGAGCTGCATGTGCTCCTGAATAGCTTCTGATACTGATAATTCAAGTTTATTTGCCTATATATTTGTTACTACTATGCTCACAATGTAACATAGTCTGAAAGACATGATCACTTCAATTCAGAGGGGAATTATCTCCCTGCCTCATGCAATACACCACCTTTCTGTTCTGAACTGCAAACAGTACTGACTGCTGTTTGTTTCCATTTCGGATACATCTCTTATTTGCAAAAAATCTTACAATACCTCTTCAGAAACCTCTCATTTGCACACAACTCATTACAACCACTACTAGTGCCTAACTTTTTTCTTCTTTTTTTTTTTTCCAAATACAGAACTCCAAAAATTCAAGTATGATGCCAGGTTTATATTTTTTGTGCTTACCTTTGCCCAAGGACAGTTTTGAAGAGCTTTATAAAATAATCCTTTACTCTCTTCTTTTTTTCCTACAGAAACCTGTGTGAGAAAAAAAAAATGTTCATGTTTCAATGCAGTAATAGCTGGAATAGTGAAACAATTATCTCTGAGACAAAGAAATTATTGCTGGAAAGCTCTCAGAGTTCTGCAAAGGAATCCTTATTACTATATATTGTGGCTGTTAAGCAATTTGACAGGTTACACTCGTGAAACTGCTTACACTCTCCAAAATCATCGAAGAGATGTTCTTAAGGAGTTGCAGGGCTTTACTTGTAGACAAGTAACAAAACAAGGATAAGTAAAAAGAGCCTCTGCCAAATATTTCAGTTAAAGTCAGTGTCTTCGCCCATTATTTGAGAACAATACTGCAAGAGTGCAAATCATTTAGCAGAATGTACACCTATTATACTACACAGGAGCATCTTTAGTACAGTGATGGCAATAATACATTATTTTTGTGCACTGAAGAGATCATGCCACACACATTACCTTACTCAGGAGAAGCTTGTTAAGACCCTTACATATGGATTTGTCAAAATAGCATCTATCTGGAAGGAGTTAATACTTCTTCCTCCAAGTACTCATTCCACTATGTGATACAAGTACAGAGCACACAGCTACCATAAAGAGAAGAGCAGCAGAGGTCAGTACTGAACAACCTTCCCAGCTTCAGTCATCTCAGTTACAAGAATAATTACAATTTCTTGTGAAGGAATCTTTCAATTGGCTACTTTAAAAACCACTGGCTGTAGAAGAAACTTGTGCTGTTCTGGTGTCATGATCTCCCTTTACTGAATTGCAATGCACTTCACTTGATGCAAACCCTGCTGCCAGAGCTGTGCACTCAGATACACACGCATCTTTTGCAGCTCTGCAAAGAGCTGTCAGTAGCATTCTGCCTCTATGTTTTTCACAGAATCACTGAATTTGGAAGGAACCTCTGGAGGCCATCCGCTCCAACCCCTCTGCTCATTCAAAGCACAGCCAGCAAAAGCAGGCTGCTCAAAACCATGTCTATTTGGGTTTTGAGTATCTCCATGATGAAGACTCCATAACCTTTGCACAATCAGTTTCAGTGTTTCATCACCCATGCAGTAAAAAAGCTTTTTCTTACGCTTAAATGGGAATTTCTGTATTTAAATTAGCGGCCACTGCCTGCTGTCCTGTCACTCAGCAGCACTGAGAAGTCTGGCTCTATCTTCACACCCTCACAGGAGGTATTTATACACAGGGACAGTATCTTCACTTCTCCAGGCTGAACAATCAATCACAAGTCTCCCAGCCTCTCTCTGTACAACACATGCTCCAACCCCTTACTCATCTTCATAGCTCTTGGCTATTCAAAGGGACCCGGACAGATGAACGGAAGATGGTGGATCAGCCACTCCTCTGGATATTTGTATCACCTGCAAACTTGTTGACAGTAGATGCTCTCATCATCCAGATTATTAATGAAGATGTTAAAGGGCTCTGCTCCCTGGGGTACAGCACCGGTAGCTGGCCTACAGCAGGAGTTCACACTGCTGATTACAACCCTTTGAGCCTGGCAGTTCAGCCAGATGTCAGCCCATGTCATTGTCCACTTACGTAATCCATGCTTCATCTGCTTGTCTGTGAGGATGTTATTGGAGGCAGTGGAAAAGGCTTGCTAAAGTTGAGATAAACAATATCCACTGCTATACCCTCATCCACTGAGCTAGTCATCTCACTGTAGGGCAGCTACCAGACTGGTCAAGCACGATTTCATAAACAATAAATAGGAATTTAAGAGAAACATTTTGTTTCAAAATATATATGAAAGTTTTGTGTTTTTAAACAGCAAGAAGCTTTTTCCCAAAACACCAAAGACTGACTATCTAGACATACCCAAAGAGAAAACAGATCTACAGACCTTAAGGTAATATTGGGCAATAATAACTTCTTCCATATCTGAAAATGTTAATGTTTCTAGTTGATCTTTCTTCTCTGAACAATGTTATTCAAAGCTATTACTGTAAAAGCATTATTTTCCTCCATCTTATTAGCACCTAATAAATACTCGTAAAGAAGATACCTTCGATGAATGCATCATTAGTGACAGAATGCATACTGGGTGATTTCACATCAGCATTAGTGCATACTGAAGTCTAATTAGTAGTTTGTAAAGAATAACAGTAATTAAATTGCACATCCCCATATACAAGTTGTATAAAATATTTACAGGCATGTATTTTTACATTAATTCATATAATAATTTATAGTATTTTTTATTTTTATAAGAGCAAGTAATAATAGGACAACAGGTCCCCTTTAAGCTGGAAAAGGGGAGATTTAGATATTAGGATTTAATCCTTAACAGTGAGGGTGGTGAGGCACTGGCACAGGTTGCTCAGACAAGCTGTGGCTGCCTCATCCCTGAAAGTATTCGAGGCCAAGTTGGACAGGGCTTTGAGCAACCTGGTCTAGTGGAAGTTGTCCTTGCCTATGGCAGAGGGTTGGAACGACCTGATCCTTAAAGTTCCTTCCAACCCAAACCATTCTATGGTTCTATTATTTGTTTAGAAACAGTCACTGTAATAGTGAGCCCCGAGACATCTTCTCAAACACAAACCAAGTTTCTCCTTCCCCTACCTCCCCTGTATTTCACAGCATGCTGACTGCTGTTCCCTGCCCACTTACCTTTATATTCTTAGTAAGACTGGGTTCAATCCATCTATTGACATCTTAGGATGTTTTTTCAATCTGTTTAAGATGGCAGACACAATAACTTGCCTGCATCTATGTTAACACTTCAATGCCAGAAGCTATTACTCTTTTTTTATCCATAGAATAACATTTCATTAATATTCCCAGCAATAAGAGCATGAAAATTCAAACATTATCACCTTGCAACTCATGAGGTATGGCAGCATTTAGTATTCCTTTTCAATCTACAGTATCATAAATGTGTTCATAAGAAATTTCAGATATGATTAAAAAGAAACCCCAAAAGCAGCAAAACACCAAACAAACCAAACCCAAATCCACTACTTCTTTTCTTACCAGAAAGTTCAAATACATTCTCCACAGCAGTGGACAATGGGTACCATTTTCACTCTGCACCGCATGTTCAAACAGAGCTACAATCCGATTTGTTAGTCCAGTTTCAGGAATAGTAGAATGTACTTCACTAACATCTGCCCTGAAACACAGAGGAAAAAAGAAACAACAATCCCTTAAATCCAAGCAAAAGGACCACATCCAGGCAAAAGATCATAAAGATTAATGTACTCTGCTAACCCAGCACTGTGTACTGCCAGCTTTTTGCATTTCATGCTACAAACTGTGAATGCCATAAAGCAGACTTTTAGCACTTGCTAATCTAGTCAACACAGCTCTAAATAGGAAAATCAGCAAAATTAGCCTTGTGAAAATTCTTTTAGCATGTCAAAAAATTAATCCTGCCCAACTGGAGGACATAATTTACCTTTGAGAATAATAATCCCTATCATATGAATTTAAAAAACTTATCTTAATCTTCACTCAAGATCCTTTATCATTCTAAGCTTGGCACAGCAGCTCAAACCCAATTCAAGCCAGCACACCACCTTCTGGTGCCTGGGCAAGCCTGCTCAAATTTACCCCTGTCACCTTTGTAAGACCATACACTGGTCTTGGATCAAGGCCTAGATTACAGCTCTAGATCTCAACCATGATTACAATAATGATTTGCTTTTTCACCCAGAGTTTCAAATCCACAAAGTTCCCTGTATAATACAAAAGCAGGTATGTATCTTTCATGGAAGCATTGATTTCTATCTACAACCAATACAGACAGGCTTTACTTTTGATGCTTAAGCTTGAAGAGACAGCCTGGAGCATTCGTGGCAACGTCACTTTTGCCTGTATGCACTCTCTCAGCCTGCCAGCTTGATCCACTACCCACCCTTAACACTTGCTCCTAACTTGCCTCTTTTTTCAAGGGACTCCAAAGGTTGTATTTCTTCTCATCTTAAACTTTCCATGAGGGGAAAATGATGAAATCGACTCTGCATGGAGTCAGACATTTACAGCACAGTACCTCACACTGCCTTACATAAACTACTGCTTTACCCTTTGTGTTCATTTCATTGAATGAATACCAAGCACTTAAGCAAGCAGAAATACAAAACAGAATAGGAAATAAGTCCCCCATAGTACAGACATTTTCTTAGTTTGTCACAACATCATAAACCACTAGTTTTATGCATGACTGACAGGACATTTCTCTCTGTTGCAGTAGTTCAGCTTTGCTCTTGCAACATCCAACTTGTCCCTACACAAATATAACCTATACGAAAGAATACACTAGCAGAGAACAATCTGGAAAGGAACTAAGTGTCACAGAGAAAATAATTGTTCTGGAATTTTGACATCAGTTTCCAGTACCAATAATGAAAAGCTATCACAGTGTCAGTCTGTAATTAACAATAAATTGAATTACAATCTTTCTTTACATTTGGTGTCTGCTGAATTCTCATTATAATTTAGGATGACATACACTGACAGCTCAGGAATGTCACTATCATGCATGCATGCATGCCTCTTGCCAAACTGGCAATCAAAGCAGTGGGCGCACTGTCATTTGAAAGTATACTGGTAATTCTGTAATTTCATCAAGTGTGAATATTGTAAGCTTACAGCTATGCAAAGTTTCCAGGTAACACTTTCCTAGAAATCACTGTTGCTACGTGCAGACACAAAGAACCAAACTGCCAATCCTATTGGAGACACAAAGGTAGCAGCGCATAGGTAACTCCAAGCAATGGGTATACAAATGTTACAGACTAAGCTTTAAGAACAAACGCATACCTCTGTTCCCCACATCTCCTGCACTGCGAGCAAAAAATCTGGGCCCAGACCAGACTGTGAATTAAGGAAATTTCCAGCCTCTTTTACCTAGCAACAATCCCATATGAAAATTATTCACTATGGAAACAGATCTGCCACAACTGTATCCTGAGATCCAGGAGTAAAGTAGGGCAGCGGGCTCAGTCAGAAACTGCAGCGTAGCTCTGTATTACACTCCTTATTGCTGTAATATTAAAATGCAGCAGTTTCTAAGCTCACAGGGTCTATCTTGGCCATCTAAGCAGGCTCTTAGTTATTTAAAAAATACTTAAAAAAGTGTGTACCATCTTGATGTCAGTCACAAGTAACCAAACACAAAGCCACACACAGTGTGATCCAGCAGAAAGGACATGAGACTATCACCTAGGTCTTTTAATTCTATGCAGGATTCTGCCACTGACTCTCAAACAAATAACCTTACCCAGCTACTGCTTCATCTGCAAAATGAGAAATATGATGGCATTCCCTCTTCTCTGTTAAATGATTAGACAGATTAAAAAAAAAAGCATAAACATAAAGAGGTACAAGATATTACCTCTGGACATTGTCAGTGAGTTTTTTTCTCATCTGTTCTGCCTGGATTGCAAAAAGCCATGGCTCTAAAGACTTAGTAGACCTTGTGACACCATCAAAAAATCTTCGTGCTTTGCTAGCACTGTGAGACTTCCTTTCGATGTGGATATATGACCTCCAAAGAGACTGGTTGCTAGGATACCGTTTCAGAGCCTCCGTTAGTGCCTCCCGCAGAGGATTCAAAGGATAAATACTGATTTTCATGTGGAATCTCAGTAAATTTGTATGCAGCAGTGTGACAGCTTCAAGAGCAGTGGGAAAATTGTGACTGCCAAAATTCTCTTCAGTATTTTCACCTTTCTGTGGACCAGAAGCTTCAAGTTTTTCTGAAATCTGTGCATATATCAATACTGCAGCATCTATTCCAGCAGTCAAATACTGGAACAGTGCATAACAACCAACCAAGTTAACCAGCTGCGCAGCATCACTGTCCTGATCCTGATCAGAAACTGGCGTCTTACTTAAATGATCTTGCAGTGCCTTCTCGTATGTTTTACGAGCTTTCAACACATTCACAGATAACACTTGTCCACTATACGGCACATATGGTCCACCCTCAGCCAATGTGGTCAATATATGAGCAGCACGTGACATAACAGCTACTTCTACACTTTCCAGTACTTCAACTTCGAGCTGAGCATAAAGCAGACTAAGGCTGCAGAGCTGGGGACTCTTCAATCCTTCTGCTCCAGCTGCGCAAAGAGCTGTGTCAAATACTTTCCTGGCATCGTCAATGTTACCAAGCAGCCATTCCAGGTAGGCATACAGCTTCCATAGAGAAAGGTGGTTTCGGTTGTCAGGTGCTTTAAGGAGATTCTTGGCCAACTTTTTACTCTTTCTCCCTTGAGCTTTCAGCTTCTTTTTGTTTTTTCCTTGGAGACACTGAACTACCTACAGGGGAGAATAAACATAACAAATTGAGAGGGGTGAAAAACAAAGGAAAAAAAAAAAACCAACCCAAAACACAATCTCACAGCATTTTTTAGATTTCATTACTGTGTTTGTTCTCATATTGTTCCATATTTCACGACCAGCCAGATCTGTTGCTACTGAGTACTGCAAGTTGTCACAACTGCTGTTGTCAGTTCACTCCAACACAGCCAAATTACACAGGCTTATCATTCTTGCTCCTGTCACTGCCATTAAGTAATACCAAATCTCACACTTCTAAAAGGCCAACTGCTCAAGTAAAGAGCTGCTAACCTGTAATGGCTGAGAAAAGGGAAATAAATGATCCTGTCTGGCCAGATGCAGTTTATGACTAGCACAATTAAAACTCCAAGTAACTTATCCCAGTGGCGAATGTGCTGACAGTCAAATGTGGAGACTGGATGGGAAGATTACATGAGATCTGGTCAGGTAATGTTTGGGTAAGAGACAGGGAACTTCTCCATAAGGAAACACAATAATAGACTTTTGAAGTGTTAGGAAGACAACCTGGACTCTCATCCTTCTGTGGGCATCTATTAAAGCAGTTTCACATAAATAAATCCATATTTAAGTGACAAGGTGTTATTTCCTTCAATAACATTACAAATGAAACTTGTATAGGAAGGAGTAAGTTACTTTATAAGCTCTTACATGGTATTGGGGATCATGTGCTTAGTAGTATGGTTTGGTAAAAGTACTTGGCTGACTCACTTTGCCTTTGTGGAAAAAAAACCACTTGCTAGCACACAATGTATCACATAGTAACACTTATCCAAAACTATGAAACAGTATTTTGTTAATTGCACGCCATGTGTAACACATACTGA
The DNA here is from genome assembly GCA_024733675.1 of Psilopsiagon aymara. Classification (NCBI taxonomy): domain Eukaryota; kingdom Metazoa; phylum Chordata; class Aves; order Psittaciformes; family Psittacidae; genus Psilopsiagon; species Psilopsiagon aymara. The sequence continues at coordinate 3,318 of JANRGW010016663.1, read as the reverse complement.
AAAGAAGGGTTGGGCTTGGGTTTTTTTTTTTATACTCAGTGCAGTCTTCAGTGTTATTTCCTGATGTGAATACTTAGTCCTACAAGATTTAATTTTCAGCAGTATTTATTCTAATCCCATATAGCCATTAATATACAAGAAAGCCATACATCACAGAAGTGACTACATGCAGATTCCTCATTACCTTAGATATTTCATACTGTAACCAACAAATGGACAGGTTACATTTTTCCTTTCCTGAAAATAGCGGGAAAAGAACATGAAAAACATTCTGCATGAACTCCTCTCCTTCTTTGTAGTGGCCTATGTGATGTCTCCCTCGTAGCATTGTGTTCATATGACCAATACTGTTGAACCCAGAAAGTGGAAAATCAATAGAAGTGAGTGGCTTTTCATCAGAAAGCAAACTGTCAAAGATGTTATTTTCATCCATGGCAATATAGAGGTTGGAAGGAAAGAGTTTCCTTGTACATGGAACTCCCAGGAATTGCAAAAATGAGTACAGTATTTGACGTTGAAGGTCTGGGTTAGAAATCTGGATTAAAGATGGTCCAAGATCATCAAATAATACCTAAAAAAATCCAAATTGAAACAAACACCATTAACTTATGCAATCAAATAGAATTCGAAAACTTGTAATTTACGTAATTAAAGAACCAATTCAAGTTAATAAAGACTTAGAATTAACATGAAATGGTAACAGTATGCCATCCAAATTCAAAACAGACAACTTAAGCAATGTGCTCTTCCAGTCAGACTGTGAATTTGCTATCAAGAGACTTCTTTGCCCCTTGAATATCAAAGACCTCCACAAAAAACCTGCAAAATGAAGGTCTGAAAATATTACTGCTCTGCCCATTTAACACATTTTTATTTGAAAATCAATGTCTGACTTGACCTTTCTCCCCAAACCAAAAAATTTAAAATCCAACTATCTGACTTGAAGGCAACAAAACCTTTACTGATTTAACACATGCATCTTCTTAGAGACAGACTTCTGTGACATTTCCATATTTCTGACGACAGAAATCACAGAAGACCAAAGACTATCTGCTTTTCCAACCCTTTCCAAAATTCACTCTGAGCTTCACTTGGATTTCACAAGTGTCAGCACAAAACCTCCAGTACATTTTGCGTTCCAAACAAAGAAAATATTTTTTTCCAAATGAAGAGAAGGATTACTCCTCTAAAATATCCACTGGCAATGAATTCAAATGAAAGAATAATGCGTCTTATTATTTTATTATATCACAGTGACCTGTCTTTCTGGATCTTCACAATCTTCTTCAGCTTCTGTTTTGTTTTTGTCTGGCCTCCAAGGTAACCAGTGCCTGGCTTCACGAGAACATTCAATATCCAACCAAATTTGCCACTTGGGAAGAGTTTTATCCTTTATTTCTTGATCCTCATCTATCTCATCATCATCATCATCATCATCTAAAGCCAAATCAGGACAAGCACACAGAATTATTCAAGAAAATTAATCCACCAAATGCAAAGGCCAGACTTCACTTAACAATTTTCCAACCCTAATCATTCTATGTTTTAACAATTACAAAAACGTAAACACATACAGGGTTAATAAAACAGTACAGAGCTGAACATTTCCACATCACAGTTCTGGGTTTTGACACCAACTCTAAAAGTAGGTTTCCAGTTTTTGAACTAGTGAATCAGTGTCAGTGCTCAGAACTTTCCCATAGAGAACTGACAGGCTGTGAACCACTTTTATCAACAGCAGTTTGCAAGCAACAGTCAAGAGTCAGTCTTGTGCAGCTTAGGTTCTTCACTTCATGCCGGGGCACACAACCTCAAATGTGGTAGACGAATACTCACACAAAATACATTTTGAGAAAACCACTGTAAGTCAAAAGTAGTATTCTAACATTAAACATTACACACTGAGTAATGCTGCTGTAAATAAAATGCTGAAAATACAAGCTATTTTAATATATATATTAAATAGAAATTAAAATACCCATTGTAGCTGAGCACACACAAAAGAAAGTGCTTAACCACATCCCACGTTTATAATGATCTATATATAGCATATTTTCCTGTGACAGTCATATACTAATTCTGTGCTGAAACTGATGAGCACCTGGAGGCCAAGGGAAAGCTTGTGGAGATTTTTCAGCTACTTTTTTCTTGTTGAGGGAAAAAATGTCCTCAAAATTCATGGTTACCTGAACTATTTTTGGGGTACAAAAATCAGGCCATTTCTATACCACCTCCAAATTCTTCATGCTGATGTTTGCCATTAACTAGATGAAACACTCCCAGTTCCAGTTCCTAAATTTCAGGTAAAACAAAAGATGGTGGCAAGATTTTTACTCTCTATATTTTTTGTGCTCTATAGCATCTCCTTTAGTCAGCAATATGGCATCACTTCCATGATCTAAACAAAGTTTTAAAAAATAGTCAGTTTTAGAGATTACACTCAATTATAGATTGCACCTGAAATTTTGGGCTTGACACACATGGGAAAAAGCACTGACGTATACTAGACCTGGCAGTGGTCCCCTTCTCTATACTGAGTCTTCTCAATTTGGGACAAAATGTCTATAGCCATCACCAGCGGAACTGTTGACCTCAGTTATAGGGCAAGGAACTTTCATCTTGATCTCGGGAAGCACATGATAATTTTAAAAGTTCCTTTGTTTACTAAAGGCAGAGCCAACCTGGCTTCATTAGAGTTGCTACAGCAGCAGAGGCAGCAAAAACAAAGACAGCTCATCTTTGGTCAGATACATTCCCATCACCCGCTTCCCTTCAGAATGTATGTTTGAGAAACAGTCCTTGACATTAAGGGAAGCACCGCAGATTGGAAGACAAGGTGGAACTGAGCAGCAGGGAGAAGTTTTATCCATTCCTGCTCACCCAGAAGCACTCCAGCAAATTGAAGACGCAGTTCCTCATTTTCTGCATCACAAAGAGAAAGGAAACGTTTTCTTTCTACTTCTACTATATATTTGCTATAAGAAACTGAAATCTGATTCTAGAAGCAGAATCATTAAGCCAGGAGTCCTTGAGGCAGTCATCATCTAATTCCATAATTCCACCTGGTCTACCAATATGATAAAAAGGTTTTAAGGGAAGGAGCTTCCTTTTACTTTAGATGGGCTCAATCAAGTACTCACACCTTTATCCTTTTTAGCACAGAGTGGAGGATATGCCATTCTCTCCCTCCATCCTTACCCCTTCGAAGGACAACATTCTATAACAGTATCATACATAGAATACTTGTCATGGGTTCAGCAGTAGCAGTCATTTTTCTCCTTCTTAGTAGTTGGTGCAGCGCTGTGTTTTTGACTTGTG
>JANRGW010016661.1:24472-67032 GCA_024733675.1 Psilopsiagon aymara | reverse complement strand
TCCCAGGCACAGCTCCAGGTTGGGCAGAGAAGAGATTCAGAGCAGCCCTGCAGAGAAGGACTTGGGGGTGTTGGTCGCTGAGAAAATGAACATGAGCCGGCTTCAGTGTGCACTCACAGACCAGAAAGCCAACCGTATCCTGATCTGCCGCAAAGGGAGCATGACCAGCGGGTCAAGGGAGGTGATCCTGCCTGAAGGCTAAATCAGTAAGTAAGGCTTCCATGGGATATTAGAGCTTCTGCAGAAACTAAGCTGGTTTTTAGGTAGAAGAAGAATTAATGCTTGCCATTGCTGGTGGTGAAAGGAACCCTCAAAACTCTTAAAAGTGGTTTTAACCAACACAGTACTGCCTTCTGACAAAGTCTGCATTTTTAAAGCCTTTCTGCATCTGCAAGAGAGGCTCTGAACTTGAACCATTGGTCAGTCACCTAAACCTTGCCATGGCATGCAAAAAGAATACAAAACCCCCCAAAAAGTAATTGTTTCAGTGCTGATGACATTAGTACTGGAAGGATGGAGAGAGCATCAGCAGGTGAGAGCTGAATGTTGCAGTTCAGGGAAATGGCCTGGGGAAAGGAAGGAAAAATAGGGCAGAAAAAGATAGGAAGAAAACTCAAATGCTTCAATTGCATTGGCTTAAGGATTAACTTGTCCATCTGTTTGATAAGGCTGAATGCATTGAATATCACACAGAGCAAATTGTAAATACAGGTAGAAAATCACTTATTAGCCTTTTTCCCCTGGGTAGCCTCTATCTTCAGTATATTTATGCTGATGATGATTATGTTTAATCCAGAAACAGGCAATTTCTGTGTTACAGTGTGAGCAACCTCAGTGGAAATGCTGCAGCACAACAAAGAAAGTGTAGGGTTATAGATACACAGTCCAGACCACAACTGAACACAACTGAAAAATAAATTCAGCTTTATTACAGCAAATTCTCAAGCTTTATTACAGCTTTATTACAGCAAATGGTCCAACTTTCATATGAGGAAGGTACATTTCTCCTCTTTCTCATGGACTAGAGAAAGCTTTTATTTCTCTTCCCCTCAGTGGGGACATGAAATGCCCAATGCACTGCAAAAGCCGAAACCTCAGAAGCAGTGTACGTTTCACAGAGAGAGTTTTCAGCCAGCTCTCTCCTCAGCTTGCCAGATGCAACCACACCAGTGTGGATGCCAGTCAGCTGGTTGTAGTCAGCATGTTAATTGCCTCCATGGCAATTTCAACACACTCCTTTATTTCTCAGCCTGAGTTTCCTTTTCCATTATTAAGGTAGTTGCTTCAACTCATGGGACAAAATTCAGCAGATCTCTTTTAATCTTCCAAAACTACACATGTATACTCCCCACATACTCGTGAAAACACAGGTTTTATCTGCCCTTTTCCACTCCCTGACTGTACCAGTCTGTTACCTTTCCTTGCATATTTAGGAACAACTCAGAACATGTAGCTTTGTACTTCTTGCAGCTAATTTTTATGATGACCCAAACAAATTTCCTGTTACCAGTATGCTTTGATGGCTCAAGAACATGACTAGGTTCTCACTGCCCGGTGAATCCTTGCATGACATTTGAGCTGTGATAAGGGACTGTGTCAGGCTGTTGCAAAAACAAGCTTGCACGTAACAGCTTTAACCCCAGTGAACTTGCCTTGTGTTTGCCAAGGAGTGAGGATATGCTGAAATAACTTTCTGCAGCTCAACTGCTGCTTAGGTCTGGTAGCTCAGATGTGCATTTTGATCCCAGAAACCCTGGAGCTGATTTTATTTCAAAAGAAAAATGAACGGGGGACTGGAACAGGAGAATTCTGTAGTTAAAACAGGAGGAGCACAAGGAGCCTGCAAAAACACCCTTATCTTCGCTGTTAGTCTGCCCTGTCACAGGCTTTATCTTCTCTCAAAACATGTCCAGCTGGTTTCCAGCCCCCTCCAAAAGATTCACAACAAAAGCCCCTGACCTTGCAATCTCCCTTTCATTATTCTTGAATCTGTGACTTCCTTAGGAGCACTACCAAGCCACCACCAGTGTCTGAAGAAGAGTCAAAGAACGAATTTTTCCTCAAAGCACGATGCCCGTGCACCCTCAGATAATATGAGCTGCCTTTTCAAGTAGATAAGACTAATGAGAAAACACTCTAAGTATGTTCCTTCTACCACACACACAGTCTTCACAAATATAGAAGGACATTTAGTCCTCTCCAGTGAAAGTCTGAGATGCTGCTAACATATGGACTATTTCTAAGCCAGTACTTCTGAATACTGAGCTGCCCAGTACTGTTTTCTCTTATATACCCTTGTAAATCAGGTGCAAAACATTTCTGAGACCTCTAGTGCCATGCAGCAATAGTTTGGTTTAAAGACTTACTCCAGATCATTGTAGCATTCATGCATTTTTCCTCCTGTTGTTGTCTGAGCTTGATTATATTATTTTTCACTGGAGCCAAAGTCCCAGTTCTCTTCTAATAGCCCTGGCTGCCACTTCCACTATCAGCCTATTGCTTCTCAGTTGTCTGCATATTTGTGCATTAAACTGACCTACATCTCTCCCTAGGGAGTGGGCAGCAGATGGTCCTTAGGCCATCTGGCATCTCAAGATGCTGCCTGAGTGAGTGGCCTGTGGGTCACAGAAGTGGGAGATGCTGGTTGCTGGATGAAGAGCGTTCAGCTGAGCTCCCCAGAGAATGCTCTGCTTGTTTTTATAAACAACTTTGGGCTAATGTGACTTGGCAAAGTAATATGCAGAAAGTAGTTAAGACAGGTTACCTTTGCAGCAATGAGAACATTTGTTTGAGAGCTACTGGGATCAGGGGGCAGCTATACCAGCCATCCCTGTTAGCATTGCTACCCCAATAAGAGAGGCTGGTCAATTCACCGGAAGGTCACCACAGTGTCTGGGGGTGAAGCACTTGTCCCATAAAGAGAAGCTAGAGAAGTGGAATGTTCAGCCTGGAGAAGAGACAGCTTTGGAGGCTGACGAACTGCAGCCCTATCATAGAATCATAGAATACTTAGGGTTGGAAAGGACCTTAAGATCACCTAGTTCCAACCCCCCTGCCATGGGCAGAAACACCTCACACCCATGCCACCCAAGGCTCTGTCCAACCTGGCCTTGAACCTCCAGGGATGGAGCATTCACAACTTCCCTGGGCAACCCATTCCAGTGCCTCACCACCCTCACAGTAGAGAATTTCTTTCTCATATCCAATCTAAACTTCCCCTGTTTAAGTTTGAACCCTTTACCCTTTCTCCTATCACTACAGTCCCTAATGAAGAGTCCCTCCCCATCATCCCTACAGCCCCCCCTTCAGATACTGGAAGGCTGATATGAGGTCTCCACGCAGCCTTCTCTTCTCCAGGCTAAGCAGCCCCAACTTTCTCATCCTATCTTCATACAGGAGGTGCTCCAGTCCCATGATCATCCTCGTGGCCCTCCTCTGGACTTGTTCCAACAGTTCCATGTCCTTTTTATGCTGAGGACACCAAAACTTCACACAATACTCCAAGTGAGGTCTCACCTATCAAGAAGACAGAAACAGGCTCATGGGGGTGTAAGCTGGGAAGACAAGAGGCAATGGGCTGAAACAAGGGAAGTTCAGGCTAGGTATAAGGAGAAACTTTTTCATCATGAGGACAGGCAGGCAGAACAGCCTTCCCAGGGAAGTCAGGCAGTCCCCATCCTTGGAGATTTTTAAGATCAATGTAAAGCCCTAAGAGACCTGAGAGATCGCAGCTAAGCCTGCTTCTAGTGAGAGGTTGAACTAAATACCTCCTGTGCTTCCATCCAGCCAGTGATTCTATGATTAAAAATCTGCTTGGTTTCTAACAAAACCTGCCCAAATCCCAGGTTCACATCATGGAAAGCCATCCCAGTCTTTCTGGTACAGACAGAAAAATTAGACCAAAATTTGACCAATCCATAGTCAATACAAATTTCACACAGAAATTTGCATCAAGATATTGAAGGGTTAAGACTTAATTTTGAAGAGGAGCAGCTGTGTACAAATCCTTCCTTTATTTTCTCTTTCTGAGGGCCCTAGTCTTGAATCTCTGGTGTTTTATCTGTTGGAGCAGGGAATAGCCAACATAGCTGGCTTACGATGCCAGATCGCAGGCAGCCTTCCCAGCTCGCCTATCAGAGCCGGTCCCCTGCAAAGCACGCATTCAGTCTCTGCAGTGTTTGCTCCTGCTGTGTCATTCTGTCCTTCCCCCCCTCTCTTGGTCTTCCCGTCCCTCTTCCCTCTGTGGCAGAATTAAAGTACCAGTGTCCTGTTGCTGCTGTGCCCTTGTCTGAGCTTTCTGCTTGACTTTTTTTCTCTGCTCAGCTCTTCTCTTTGCTCCGGTAAGTCTGATGAACAGCTTTCTTGCTGTCACTGTTTGGTGGCATGGTGCAAGGGCTTTAAGTAAAGTACTTACTTTTGGGACTGTCAGCCCACGTTTTCTAGGAATAGCCTTAAAAGCCCGGGCACTGTGTGATGTGTGAGAAAACCAGGCAAGTATCTCAGGCTGTTGGTGAAAGTAAGAAATGCTTCTCTGAAGAGAAGCTGACTTTGGTAGAGCTTGCCTTTAAGTGAGACTGGGGGCCATATCTGACTTGTCACAAGAGTAAGTGATCAAGACTCAGGTACGGCGTGAGAGCTGAGGCAGGGGACTTTAGAAAGTCTTTGAGTCTGGATCTTTCCATGCCTTTACAACAACCTGCCACGAAGCCTCCAAATTTTTGTTCAGTTTCGCACTAGAAAACTCTGCATAAATCATAAAAGTTTTCAAATGTAGCACGTAGTTGATAAAGCTGTTTTATCTCCACTTTCTGAAGTAATACATAGGACAGTGCCTAGGCTATAATAAGGCACTTGAGTTTTTCTGGAGGGTAGCTGGAGCTACAGTAGCGTGGGCCATTCCCCAGCTTAATGTTTGCTGCTTTGAGGTGTTATCATAGTAAAGTCTGGTGTTATGTCAAGGTAAAAATTGAGATTTTATCAGTATATGCTGACTGGTGCAAGTATATGGAATGCTTCATTTTAGAGAAGCATCTGTGTGTGTGTGCATGAGAATTTTGAGTGTAAAGTGCTAAATACCCGCACCCATTTTAGAAGCGCTTAAAATAACTCCTGGCTGCAGAGCAGGTGCCATGTGTCCTTCTGCTGGATACATGGAAGGCAAGAGCTAAATATAGTCGTCTGTAAACCCCCTAGAACTTCAAGCTGCAAGAAGGGAAGGAGGAAGAAAATCCCAGAAAAGAAGGAAGGGGAATCACTCTGTTTAAAAGAAGATAAACAAAACTCTGCAACAGCACACAGGACAATCTGCAAGAGAAGCTAAGGGCATGTGTTCTGTGCTTTGTCCATGCCAGGACAGTGCCTCGCAGCAGGGTCAGCTCTGGTGGAGCGAGGGGTGGGCTGACACTGCCCAGCACAGGCATGGTTTTCCCAGCAGCAGAGGGATGGCTGCTGCAGCTCTGCTAGATCAGGCACTGGCTCTCGCTGGCTGACCTTTTACTTTGGAAATACTGGCTGATTTCAAAGCAGGGCAAAGGCATATTGCACCCTAATGTGAAATGTTAAGGGATACGGTCAGAGGCAAATTAACTCTTCACATTTCCAGGCTGAGCTTTTTCTGTTGCCTTCGAGTGCAGCTGTGGCTATGCTGTGTGCTCAGCCCGGGTTTGTGCCACTGCGGCCAAACACAAACGGCTGCTGCTGCGAGCAGCAGTTTCACTGAGGGATGGCAGGCATGGCCATGAGTCCTCCTACAGAGAGGCATCAGCCTGGGACCAGTATCACCTTCCATCTGAGACTGGAGGTCACCTGTGCCCCAAGGAGCCCCACTGCCCTCCTGGGTTAGCCCAGAGGAAGAAGGAGGATGGAAAAGAGCCTCTCCCACAGTGGGGAAGCAGTACCACCCTCTGACTCCCCTCTCCCACTGGAGGAGGGGCATAGTGACTATCTGTGGGCAGCAACCACAAATGGCTGGGATCAAGTTTCAATCCAAGACACTAGGGCCACGAATGAGACTGATCTCAGGCTATGGAACAGGTCCAGGATTTGGGACTGCAGGAGGAAAACAGCAAACAAGATGCAATGCTCAGACTTGGTCAAATAACTGGTCAGTCCCCACAACCCTTGCCATAAACCAGGATAAGGGTGTGTTGGAAATTCAGGTGCCTGTAAACAACTGTAAGGGTAGTACAAGTCACAAAATTCAGGAGGTGAATCGTCTAAAATTGAGAAGGTCTAAAATTCTTTGAGCAACCAAGGAATTCCTCTTCTGGGCTCAGCCACCTAATTTTTAGGCATTACTGTGTGTGATAGCATATAATGTAAACACTTTGTGTGTTGCTGAGATTGGCACCAAAAGTATTTTATGGCCTGATAAGGAAGAATTCCTGATGTGCATCAAGGTTAAATGGGCTGGAGGACAAGGATAACTGGGGCAAATAGTAGTAAAGCCTACTAGCTTTAAAGGCTGTAAGTGGGCTGCTTTCAGCAGATGAGAGCTGCCCTGTCTCCCTAAATGGAAACTCTGTGAGGCATGGAAGCCATTATGCAAAACAAGGTACAGAAGTCTTAACAGGCTCATGTTGGTGATTGAAAGTAGTTATCAGTCATCTGCTTTAGCCTGGAGAAGAATGGAACAAAACATTAAAATACTAACTTTAATGCGTGTAAATACAGTCCCTGGTATGACCCTGCAAGTTGGCACCCTTGCGTTAAAGGTCTATTGTTGGGTGTTTCTGTGGTTCCTGACCACTCACCATTCCATGCTGGTGGCCTGAATCTCAGCAAATGTGAACTGCCATAGTTTCAGAGACTGATTATAACTAACCTCTTTCTAGCCAGGAATGTATGTTAAGAAAGGTTTCCTGCAATGCCTGCTTTTAAACATCTTGTGTCCTTGATTCTAAACATCCGGTTTCTCCTTCATTCACCCATGGTTTTCCCTTATTACTGAGAAACACTGTGCATAAATCATTTGCTGCTGTTGATTTAAAGCCTACTGTGTTTGCAGGCATGCTTTGTGATTCATGTAGGAAGAAACCATTAGCTGGACAGTGCTGCTTCATAAGAAATGCAGTTGGGATTTGGGAGGCAGCCAAGGGAGAGAGCCAGGGTGCAGTGAGAACCACATAGACTTGTGCATTCTCACAAAACAAGGGAGATAGCTGGAAGATAAATTAATATTTGGAAATGGAGCATTTAGTGATCCTGTTCTCCTTCTGTGATGAATGTTATGGCAAAAATAGCTAGTTTAAATTGGGGATATACTTTGTGAGACTTTTGTTCTGTCTAGACAAGAGCTGGTGATCCTGAGTTTTTTAGCTGATTGATTGCCAGTTTGCTCTAATTACTGAATACAATTGTAAACACTAGTCTGAACACGTCAGAGATAATCATATATTTTATGGAGCTTCTAGTTTAGCATTTACAATAATCTTACTGACCTTGAATTATTTTTCAGTCAGTTAACTTCAGTTAAAACAAGATCACAAACTAGTCTAACATTCATGCTATATGGAATTATTTACCTAAATTGCACATGTAGGGTGTAATCTTTCAACGTAAATTAAACTCAATGACATCAAATCAGGTGGATGTTATTTCACAATCACTTTGCAGTGATAAAATGACCATGCCGCAAGCAGGAAGGAAAGAATGGTATGAGTCTGTCTGGCAGGGTCTGTGAGACCAGGTCCAGGTGCCTCCCCAAGCATTCCTGCTGGCAACTTGTACCTTTGGAAGAACTGCAGGGGTATGAATTTATAGCTAACAGTTTTCAAGCACATCTTGACCCCCACTCAAAGCCTTCAGTTATTTGCTTGAGATATGATAACCGCAATATTTGACTGTCTTGCCTGTATGCCCAGTCAAATAGCTAGACAATAACATCTTGAAAAACATTGCCTTAGTGGTGGCCATCACTGTGCTTCCAAACATCACTTTGAGTGAAGAGTTTAATAACGATCACTGAGTCATGTATTACAGTAAATTACATCTCTCTTATCATAGATTGCCTTTGGACAAGTCAGTTTATGATTTTGAAGGCTGTGAAAATTTACACAGTATCCACACGCAGTCACAGCTGCTGTTTCTGCTGGCCTGCACATTGCAGGAGCTGGGACGAGGTGCCTGAAACACTCTCACTGATACCCTCATCACTGATACCCTCATCACTATGTCCTGAGTAAGCTGGAGCAGCCTCCACAGGAACATAGACAGAATGGGGACTCTGTGTTCACCTGGCTGAGTGCAGCTGCTCAAAGACACAAGAAAACAGAAGCTTCCCTTTGCAAACTAGGAACAAATAAGCTAAAATTCACGCCAGAAAATACCAGACTATCAAAACCGTGTTATGCCCGGTTAGTTTTACCTCACTGTGATTTGTTCTGTGTTTTGTACTTTGTCAAACAAGCTGTCAACAGCACACATCAAGTGCAAAAGAAGAGTGCATTATAGCTGCTTATCTTGTTCTTTGCCATTATTGTGACAGCACCAAGCCAGGCCTCTTGCAGATCCAGTGCCACACTGGGCTCTCCAAGACCACAGAACAATTTTTGGTGCACAGGTTTCATTTAAAATATTCCTCTTTCGTACTTATTGATTTAAGATGTGCTGATGGGAGAGAAATGGGAATTGAGATTGATACAGCTGTGAAGTGAAGCTGCCCATATTGGTAGCCAGTGTTGCGGGTAAAGAGATCAAGAAAAGTAAACATGTGGCGAATAGTATGCTCAGGGAGAGAAATGGTATAAATGACTTGGTTGTAATTTTGTGTGTTATCACTGCCAGTGGGAATAAGAGGTTCTGATTTTTAGGTATTAGATTTGGGAAGGTTTTTCCTCTTAGAACGTATGTAATTTGCCTTTGTCCCTGCAGGCAAATCACCTCGGTTGTTTATTTAAGTGTGACATATTTATCAAGCCAGAGCCAACAGATGAGCTGCCATCCCAGATTCTACACAAAATCACTCAGGTGCTGGCCAACCTCTGGGAACAGCTAGATGACTAATGCTGTGTGTTTTTAAACTAATCCTCCATTTGTTTGCTGTCAGGTACAGCACCAACCATGGAGAATGACCAGCCACCCACCTCACCTGGGCAGGATATCCAGGGGCAGAATGGGGATAAACCTGTCCCTGGCTCTCAGCCCCCTGCTCCAGCACCCACAGAGCAGCTGAATGCCTGTCCTGAAGCAGCCGTGTGCGATATCTCAGAGGAGCTTAGCCGGCAGCTGGAGGACATTATTAAAACCTATGGGTCTGCTGTGAGCCTAATGGAGAAGGAAGGTGCCACTACAGGAACTGACAGGCCTGAGAAGGGAGAGCCAGGCAGCATGGAGGATGTGGAGTATGAAGATGTAAATGAGGAGAGTGAGAAAGAGAAGCTGGCTCCTGGGGATGCTTCCAGAGCAAAGGAAGCCAGCAGCAGCAAGGAGCAAAAGCTGGAGAAGAAAATCCTGAAAGGACTAGGCAAGTACTTGCATACTTACACAGCCCTTCTGTGAACATATGTAAAAACTCCCTAGTTCTGGCTTTTCCCCATGTTAAGCCGCTGCCGTGGATGATGTGGACCTCTAGTTACCGCTGAAAATTATGGCGACTCTTACAACCTTTCTCTGATAATTATCTTCAGCAGCTACACAAGAGATAGTCCTTTTAAAAAGGCAAAATCTTTGGATTATTTCACATAATTTTGAGGTACTACTGGGCTGCCCAAACTAGTTAGCCAGAGCTATGAGTCTGCTGACACGCTGCGCAAGGCTGCTTCTTAGACAGAGGAAAACCTTGCCTCTTGTTTGTGCCTCAGTAAATTTGTTTCTTCCCTGGCTTCCTCAGGTACGATTTATCACCAGTTGCAGTGGTGCTACTATGTGGTGTGGAAATCTGCAGAGCAAATTCACTGTTATGCCCGAGTTGCCTTTCATCTAGCAGCCCTCCAGATTCATCACAGGCTATATGAAATAAGCCAATAAGTTTATCTTTAAGCACGGTGCTTAGATTGCAACTCGGCCATGGCAGGGCTCTGTTAGCTGAGCCAGAAAGAAGTCTCTGCAAGTTTTTGTAAAGCATGTCCTTTCCACCGAGCAGCCGCTAGAGAGCAATGCAGCTACATTCAGTCTCGCAACAGCAATTCATCTCCCTTTCTACATTTAACTCGGGACAATCTTCAAGCCTCTCCTTTACATGAGAACCCAAACCCAACAGCAGACTAATCCTATCGAAAAATCACTACAGAACGGTTCTTACAGACAAGAGACTAAGCATAGGACAGAGCACGGATTTTTTCCCCCAAATTCCTTGAATGTCCAGGTAAAGAAAGTTAATCAGGTTCTATTGTTTTGGGTTTGGTGCAGTTATTAGTACCTCTCTATGATCAGTGAAAACACTATCAAAGCACAGTTTTCCAGCTGCAGTTGCAACAGTTTTTCACTCCAGGGTTTTATTTAAGCTCTTTTCACCTTGTTTATAGTGGTGCGGTAGTGAGAACTTAGTGTGAAACAGAGGCTTTTCTCCACAGGCAGTACTCCTGAACTGCACTAGACCTGAAGCAGAAAAAGTCCAACCTAAAGCAGAAAATAAATTTGCTCTTGCAGCTTCAGGAAAGAGGAGCATATAGGAAAGCGCTTTCAAGCCCCCATCATCACAGCCATCCTTATCTCCAGGGACACAAGGGAGATTTTGTATTTGATGAGCAAGTGGTGTTCAAGCTTCAGTTGATATGCAGGGCTGGAAATGAATACCAAGAGGTATCAATACATAAATGGCTATGTACTGATTTAGCTATGCATGCCCAGATAGTTATTAGACTGTCTCTGGTACCTGTACTCTCTTCATCAAGTCAGGGAACTGATTTACACCCCTATCATGTAGCCAACACCTGGCCGGCAGTAGCTGCTTCTCTGAATGTTTCCATCAACACCATAATCTTCATACCTAACTTAATCTTCCTCATGTCTTGTGTGGGTCGAGCAGCACAGGAGCTGAGTACACCAGTTTTGATCAGTTTTTGCCTGCAAATGGGTCCGGTTTCAGAATTTCCATCCTATTTCAGTCAGATGTGCCATATATGTGACCCAGTAACATCGCAAAAATATTAAATGAAAAACAGATTATACAAGACAAAAGCATTTCACAGCCAGTTCTTTTGCTGGGAGACAACACATTACTAAGTTCTGAAATGGGGGAAAATTCAAGCATGTTTGTTCTTATGGGGAGGAGAAAGATCCAGAAATTCGTTGCAAAAATTATCCCTTCCTTCCAAAATACCTCATTTCTCATGGAGTTTTTACAGATCTGTGCATCAACCAACCAACTTTGCATGTAACAATGCATGATCTACAAACTGCCTCTACTATCACATCTCTGCTGCTTTTTTTGTTTTTAAGGGAAGGAAGCCACCTTACTGATGCAAAGCTTGAACAAGCTGAATACTCCAGAGGAGAAGCTGGACCTGTTATTTAAGAAGTATGCTGAGCTGGTTAGTACAGCACTGGTACTTTTCTGTGCAAACTGTCTATACCGGAAGGTATAAAAAGCATATGCCATGTAGCGTGGTCACATCTCATGTCGTGGTAGCATCTGTGCTGGTAATTACATCCCAAAATAATTGTCAGGGTCAAATAATTATGGGTGAGAAGGAGAAAAATAGTAAAATGTGAGGAAAACAAGCTGAACTTTGGGTTAAAAAAACTGATGAAGGCAGAATATTTGTACTTAAAAGCAATTCTGCCAAACCACCTCACACTGGAGACTCGTGTGTCAGCTCCTGCCTTCCCTTCTGTGAGGAGTTTTACATACCTCTGCATGGGAGCACTGCTTTAACTGTGTATCAGTGATTTAACCAAAATGAAAATAAGTCAGGGCTTAGTATAAAATGTTAGGAAGCAGAAAATCAGAAAACAGGGAACTGAAGCTGATCATGACAGAAACTACAGCACAGTGAAATGAAGAGTCAAAGCCTTGCCACCATGTCACCTCTGTAACACTGCCACATCCCTGACTCTATTATTTTCATATTTAAGGTGGGTTATTTTCAGATCAAGTGTTTTCTTCTAGTTAAATGGCTGTATGGCCTTAAGTCGTGGAAATCTCACAAATGAGAAGGCTGCAGCGTTTTACAGTTTATGGAGTGCTGAAAAATGTGTGAAGCAGAACGTTGACTTTGTAATTGGTTTTATACACAGATGTGTCCATGCCTCATCATAATGTGAAGTTCAGCTTTCCCTTTTTTCATGTAAAATCCTCTGATTTCATAATATGGTCTCAGGTTGTTTATGGTTTAGCTCATGCTTAAAGGGACTTCATGCCCACAGATTAACTGAAATGGGTCTTCTTCCTCTATAATGTAACTCTCCACTTCATTCAAGAATCACTGAAGCCCTGTATAAAACAGGGACCATATTGCTCTGTGGGAGAAAGGTGCTAAAACAAAATACTGAATATTCATTTTTGACATCCTGAGCAATGTGACTAAATTAAGCCGCTGATAAATACAACTAAAAGGTTGTTGGATAAAGCCTTAAACTGCTTAGTTAGCATGGCTGAGGGGTGTAGTATGATTAATAACTTGTCAGCAGTAAGCTGACTCTTTGCTCCCTCCTAGCCATCCCCATCACACACTTCAGGCCACTTTTTGGTTTTGCTGTGTTGTTTTCCAGCTGGACGAGCTCCCTGCCTGGGTGAACCATGTGGTGACACGAACACTTAACTGCAGCACAGCTCAGGGGAAGGTGCAGCCGCCTGCCAGGCTGAGCTGGGGGCTGGCGAGGGCTGCCAACCTGTTAGATACAGTTGCCACTAGCAGTGGTTTAAGGTGCTCTGCTTGGGCATACTGTGCAGCACTAGCACTGCTCCACAGACTATATACTGTTTAACTGTTAGTACATGCTCCAGCATAGTCTATATCAAGGGCTATCCCAAAAAATGGAAAGCATCAGAGAAGGCAGGGCTGGTGTGAAGGAAGCCATGCCTGCAAGGACAGGAAAGCAAGTTAGTGTAGCCCTTCATATACAAGCTGTGTTACGCTTCTTGCCATTAGAGAACATTTTATTTGCTAATACTGGTGTAGGCAGAATGGTTGGGGTTAGTAAAGCAGGCTGTGCTTTACATCATCTTTTTTCTACAAACAGCTGTTGCAGAGTTGCTTGTAACCAGCTTATTTTCAGTGGTCCTGAGGGTCTCACAAGTGCTAGCTGCAAGAACTATGCCCTAATAAATAAACATAAGTGTTACTGTTGTCTTCAGTGGGATCAAGATAAAACTTTTTTTCTAAGTGAAGAGTTCATCTCTCTAGGTCTGCCTTCCAAAATCAGAATTCATTCTATTGTAGCTAGGTTTAGCCAGTATTAATTATTCTTGAAAATTTATCATTGGTGGCCCTTTTGTCATTCCTATTTACCAGTGAATGCCCTTCTTCAGTGCAAAAGTAAGACCTACTTTATTCTAAGCCCCCTATCTCACCCAGCCTGAGTGAATCATCTCAAATTTGGGTAAATCATTTTCCACTCAGCACAGTCTGTGCAAAATGTGAAACAAAACCTTTTTTGTGTGTTTTTGAAAGGGAAAGGGCCAAAATCAAGCTTATAAAGGAAAACAAATGTCAGCCTTCATTACAGAGAAGCTATTTTTTCCCTACAATGCTAGAAAAATTATTTCATCTAGTGCAGCTTGATTAGATGCAGAAGCCCTATTCTGATCTAAGGGAGTAAAACCACACAATTACACATGCTGAAAGTTGGGCATAAACTGTAAATATACTCCAAGCTGGTGACTGCATTGTTTCGTGGCGTGCCTAGCTGTGATTTGATTGATAATACACACAGCTCTATACTGTAAGCATAAATTACAGAACATCTGCAGAAAACAAAACCTCGGGCAGAGAAAGTGTAATATATGATGGCTGTTGACCTTGTTAGAGCTGCACATCATTCCCCTGCACTCACAGACTTTCTCAGTCATACTGGGGTTAATAATACTAGTGGTACAGTATTGCTAGATGATGTCATCTTAATAGCAACTTATTATTAAGGTTTGCACACTCCAGCTCATGTGCTGATGTTTTTCAACCAAAAAACATCTGGACTTCAGAAATGTTTCACAACGCATGCATGCCTGTAATGCAGCAAGAAACGCTGCTGTGTTTCGGAAAGGGAGAAAATCTTTAAAAGCTTCAGAGGTGAAATGTTTTTTTGATGTGACTGTAACGGTGTTAATCTGCAATGCAGGGAATTTTTCCAAAGCAGCCAGTAATAGGCGCATGATAGAACAAATGACTGGCCAGAGTGGGGACTGGTATTAGCAATTCTCTTACTGCCCCTCATTCCCCTTCCAAATACACCCTCCTCCTTGTCAGCCATCTAGGGAAGGCAGGAGCCATGGACCCACAGGAACAGCAGGTTCCCAAGTGACTGTCAGGGATTGTCCATGCTTTCTTCAGTTATTATATGGAGCCAAAGAGCCCAAAAGAGGTTTGTTTCACTGTAACCCACCCCCATTGATGATGGCACCTCCAGAAACACGTGATGGATGCTCCCTTGTGCTCCTGTGAAGAAGAGGAGACTGGCAAGACAAGGTGCCTACTCATCATTTTGGGGAACACTTCCCTCCAGAGTGTTCTCCTCCATCAGCAGCAAAGACCCCACACAAACAGCATCCCTGGTTTCCAGCACCTCTTTGCTGGAAGCTGTTTCTTTTTCAGGAAGCTGCAAAAACAGAATGAGCAAATCCTGCATTGTCTCATGGTCTGGAGAAATCTCACTGTGTAATACACTACCAGCTGCTCCAGTTGCTAACATTGAAACAAAGATGAAAACCTCACAGGTGTTTTTCAAAGAAGTTCAAACCAAGGAAGGAAAGGCTGAAATGGTGTGACTAGAGTGTTAAAAATTATATTCACCCACCCACACTAAAGCACGCTTGGGATTGTTGCAGCTGCAGGCTTGCAACTCCCTTCAGGTCACTCTCTCCTCTCCCATTAGTGCTGATAAAATCAGAACATTTCCTAAGTGGTTAAGAAAGTGTAAAGACTTTCCCCAAACCAAAAGAACTAGATTTCTTTTCTCTCCTGTCTCTATTTCATTTTAATCCTTGTTCCTTGCCCAGCTCGAAGAACATCGTGCTGAGCAAAAAAAGCTCAAGTACCTGCAGAAGAGGCAGGCCCAGATCACCAAGGAGAAGGACCAGCTGCAGAGTGAGCATAGCCGAGCTATCCTTGCCCGCAGCAAGCTTGAGAGCCTGTGCCGGGAGCTCCAGAGGCACAACAAAAACCTCAAGGTGAGTGATGGCCTTACCAAGGTACCTGGCAGTGGGGAAAAAGACGATGCTGATGCCTTCCATCTTGCTCTAGTACCAAAACAGAGAGACATTTGCATCTGCATATGCAATATATAGTTATGCATATGCTATAGATTTGAGGCTCATTTATGCCAAGTCCCTTTTATTTCTTGCTTGGAAATAGCCTAGCATTTTTGGGCGTTGAGTTTCCTCGCATTAGCTGTAAGTGCCTGTTGCATTATCAGGGAGCCCAGCACAGAGAAAACCAGTGGTGCTAACAGACCAGGCCATGGAACTGCAGATGTGAATGCATATGCATAGGCAGAATAACAGCTTTGCTCCAGGGGACTTACTGAGGGCTGGGCTATGTTTTCATGTAATTTTAGCAGTTGGGCATTTTCAAGTGATGTGTGAGGGTTAGTCCTCAAGACATCAAACCTCAAGAAAAGAAGAATGCCGGTGCTGTTTGTAGAGGTTGTTTAGATTACAAGAATCAGTTCAAAAAGGAAATTTTCAGGAGTGTCAAAAGGCTGGGATCCATATGCCATGTCTTGCTATTGCTTGGTGCATCACACCATTTAAATGTGAAATTTATAACATGATTATACTTCTTGAAAAACTTTAGGTTCAAGAAATACATTTCTGTTGTGATCCTCCTTTTTTCCCAAGTACAGGTTAGTGATTGTGGTGGTATTATTATACAAAAATCCTCTGCTTTGATCTATTCAAAATCCTTCCTTATGGGGACATAGTTATGTATAAAATTACCCATATGAATTGTCAGCAGCAAGAATTTCACCTGATAAAACCTCTATAAAGTGGAATGAATTTTCATTCATTTTTACCAGCTCAGGAGCAGGCCTTCAGGGTCCAGCTCTGACTTCCATTGTACATTGGTAAGAATACAGCTGGGAGGGGGAACAGCTGCATATGCACTCAAACTGTGCACTAGTAGAAGGCCAAAAGCAGTTTAAGAGAGAATTAAGAAAACTAGAAGCAGATCTCTGTGTGCTCAGTTATGGTAGCACAAAACTGGTAGTGCAAATTAAATTTGTGTCTGTCATTGTACCAGACCAAAGCCATACACCTTGATATTGATCCACACTGATTTACCAGACTGTCTTTGGGCAAAATCTTTCAACAGAGATACAAGCCAATTTTTGAGTCATTTAAGAGTACAGTGTACAGTGTTTTGCATAGACTTAACTGAGATTTCTAAACAAACCATATCAATGGAACAAATCAGTGGAAACTGGATTATAGAGAAAAAAAATTACTATACTTGGAATTCTTTTTGGAACAGGACTTGTTGAATTCCTCACACTATTGCCCAGATACCGTAAGCTTATTAATCTCACTAAAAGAGTGCATGATTTTCCTCTGTCTTTGCATATAAATACTTCATTGCACATTTCATCTTTACATTTAGAGAAGTCTCTTTCCAACATCTTTTCATTTGTTGGACTGTTTTACTTTGGGACTGTCTCCTAAATAAACCTATCAATTTCAGACTCAGTTCTG
Source organism: Psilopsiagon aymara (assembly GCA_024733675.1). Lineage (NCBI taxonomy): Eukaryota > Metazoa > Chordata > Aves > Psittaciformes > Psittacidae > Psilopsiagon > Psilopsiagon aymara. The sequence continues at coordinate 50,246 of JANRGW010016661.1, read as the reverse complement.
GCTTTTATCCTGTACCTCTACCAGGTGAGCCAGGAAAGGTACCTGAGCTGATCAAGTAGTGTGAAGAAGTGTTCAAATTTTGCCACTTCTTTCTAAGAACCTGGAGACTTTCCAAGAAACCCAGAATATTAGCTTTCCTCTGGTTCCTATGCTTTCAGTGTAAAAAACTCCATAGTTAAATAAGACAGTAAGACAAAATACACTTGCAGAATGAATGAGAATTAAATTAATAGACAGAGGCATTCAATATCTTTATTTGTCTTTGCCTCTAAGAATTTTAACATAATTCTTGGAATATTTGCCTTTAAGCTTTAGCTCCTGGAGATCTGTGCATCTCCAGAATCTCATCTTCTGTTTATTTAAATGAATACCATTTTCTTCCACTTATGACTGTACTGAGAGGGCCCAAACCAGGGAGTCCATTAAATTTTATTTTTAAAATCTCCTGCTTAAGTAACTTTTATTTTGGTTTTGGCAGGACAGAAAGCTGATTCAGAATTTCTTAACACTTGGGATTAACACTTCTGATTATGCTCCAAAGTGTAGGAGATTGCGTCGTTTCAATAGCAAAGGAGAATCTGGCCTGTCCAGATCACAAACCTCCTCTGACTTACCATGTGGTACATTATATGCACATCGCATCATGTGAATGTCATCTTCACTCATCTGGTGTGTGGAATTCACATTAACTGGAGATCAGTGCAGCCAAGTGGTGATGGATATGCAGTGTGGAGCTGCACTGAAAATCCACAGGACAGATCAGAGAAATAAAATTTCTGGTTAGTACTGGATACTGGCCTCAAAATCTGACTTACTTACAGCCCAGCTATCCAGATTATTTCCTTGCAGCTACACATCACAGCAGAAAACAGATGTTTAATTCTCTCTCCAAGAAAAGTGGATTAAATAGCAGAATGTGTTCTCACTGCAATAGAAAGGAGCTCTGATAAGACCAACAGCAACTCCTTTTACTGCATGGTATTCATGTTATGTCAGTTATCTGACAGTTTGGCTACTTAGCATCTTGTAGTGACAGTAACATCTCTAGTCCCTTGTCTTTCCTGCTATCAGGCATTAAGCAATGACTTTCATACAAATGTCATGAATGTCAACAGCTTTTATTATAGGCTCAGTTCAAAACTGGCTCAGACCATGATGCCTGGGAACACAGAGAATGATTACTTGAAAATGAAGAGTCTGCACTCATATCATCTCAGCTGATATGGCTTCAGCAGACCAACAGTCTTCTTGAGTTGCCCCAAGGAGGCATGAGGACCAGAGACAATCCTGCCCTTCCATTTGCAAATTATCACACATTCCAGTGATAAATCCCAAACTACAGAATATCCTTGTCTAAATTTTGCAAGGTTTTATTTAATGCGTTTTGATATTCTAGCAGTAGAACACAAGACTTATAGCAGTACTTCAGGAGGACACAAGAACCTCTGATACATCTTTGATGGGGTAGATATGGATCACAAAGGCTAAGAAAGGGCAGAGGAAAGGCAATAATGGTTTATGGTCAGACTTCAATCTTTCACAGGGAGAAATCTAAAAGAATTTTCAATGATTTATTTTTCTCACTAAAACTGAACACTTTGTTTCAAACTATTAAAAGAATAAGCACAGAGTGAAGCAGCTGACAAGGCTGATCATGGTTTGCAGGTTATGAATTCACCATGATGATGCTGTGAAGTCACTACCCCAGACACCATCTTGCTCCCTACAACCAAGCGAGCCAGGAGCTCTGGACTCCACACAGTTATTTCAGTTACTACAGCAGTAGCCCAAAAGAGAAGTCAGTCTTCAACCCTCCTATTTGGGGGAAACTTAAGTATATCACTTTACATGATGGCATCTTGAAATGGAAAGGACTAAGGAACCTGTTGGAAAAAAGTGCATTTTCTCAGGTTGCAGAGACAGGTATAAGCAAAGAGATGGGGCTGCAGCCTTGTGATAATAAAACTTGGGTGATGCCAATGATTTGGGGTTTGCCAGATTGTGCCTGTCCAGGTGAGGTGGGTAAAGGGGATCTGGCACCACAGCCCCAGAGCAGAGCTGGCAGGGATGCAAAGCTCTGCTTGTAGCATGTGGGCATCTGGCCTCCTCCCTGGCTCTAGTGTTGATGTCAGCCTCAGCCATAGGCTTTTACAGCTAGTGAAGGTTCAGGTTAAAGAGACACCTCCAAAGAACTATCACTATTTCTAGGGTATTACCAGTAGAACCTAGAAACCTCTGACTCTGAAACTTAGGGATCAGACACCAGCCTACCATCTGCTGAGTACTGGCAGCCTTGGCGTGGAAGAGCACTGGGACACAGAGTTTTGTTGCTTTGCACAGGATAGAGGCAATGCCTGCAGGTCCCTGCGCAGTATGGTAGCCACACAGTTGCCCTTCTCTTCAGACAGCTCTTCTCACCCACACCCACCCTTATTCTGCCTTGGATCTCAGGGATTTCACAAATCACTGCTGGTTTATGGGGGACTCTGGGGAGCCCCCTGGCACACAGCCAGACGCCCAGGCAAATATCCTCTGAAGGTATCTTTTTCTCTGAAGCAGAAGAGGTCAAGAGAAATAATGGGTCCTGCAGCTAAATGCTTCCTGGCTCAGTGTCCTTAACTTTGAATATTTGTATTGTCTCTGTGCTTTGTAATTGTTCTACCTCAGAAGAGAGAATGAGTAGGAAATAAGATCCTGTGAGTAACACAAGCACAGAGTTGGTTTGGTTTTTTTTCTTTTCCTTTTTTTTTTTTACATTTGCATGATTGCTACTCTAGAGAATGTCTCATTTCACCTTGTAACAGGAATGTTCCGTGTGACATGCACACAACCCACCAATTTTTTGGTTTATAGTCAGCTGGATTTATTACTCCAGAGAGCTATAATTCACAGCAGTGACGTGTTATAACACCATCTCATCCACTGGAACAATAAAGTGCTTTTGAGGAAGGATGTTTTGAAGCCATAGAAATAGGACTCCAGACATGCAAGTTCAATTTTTCACTCTGATTTCTTGAAGTGAAAGCACCTGGTTACTGTTCTCCCTGCTAAGGGCTGCACTTGTACAATTGAGAACTAAATGACTTGAGCAGTCTTTCAAACAGTGTATTAGAGATAAAATGGAGTTCTGACTTGACCAAAACTATCTAGCAATTCAGGTTTAATTTGGCAAAGTTTTGAACAAAAATAAAAAGGAACTGCTTCTAAGCATCCCTTTAAAAAAAAAATAAAATCAAATGTTTCATTTGGGAATGCTAAAAGAGTTGATTTAAAGCACCTTCTGAGTAGCATTTTCAACTGTACTTTGGAACAGAATTTCTGTTTCAATATTGCACTAAAAAGGTATAACCTAAAAGTAACTACAAACAACACAGCTCTATTTCTGGTCAAGCAAAATGTTTCAGGCTAAATTAAAATCATTCTCACCAATGTGAAAAATAAAAAGTAAAGCTTCTCTTTCACCTTGCTGCAAACTTTCCGTGTGTCCAATTTCACCACAGGGACTGAACCAGGACCCCCCCAGGTCATTTGCTCAGCTCTATCTGAAACTATTTCTTCCTCTTAAGAGTGAGAATCCTTCTGGGCTCACACTTTATTTTACTCTGTCTGTGGGTACTCACACATGTTCTTGTGTGAACTGTAGAGCACAGCAGGGCTACATGGTGATTTCTTTACACTATGGTATTATTAGCACTAACGGCTCTAATACTTCCTCCCATCATCCAAGGTGCTGTCATCTCTGTCGCTCCCTGGTGAGCTAAAGGACAAACATCCCCTACCTGGTACAGCAGCTGTCCAAGATCAGGCTTGTGTGGTGCATGCTAAGTAGAATTAGGGTCATTTGGTATTCGTCTTACTTTAAGACTAGGTCCTAAATCTACACCTTTTATGTCAAATTTAAGCTATAAATTATACCACATTAGAGTCAGCTAAGGCTTTATTCAAGTACATTTATAGAAACTATCCATATGCAGTGTTACCAGAGATTTTTATGTAAATTACTATGATAGCTGAAACCTCATTAGAGTATGCCATTTGCATGCTGCAGCGTGGATTCTTAGCGTGATTCTGGCATGATTTGTAACTACAGCAGATACTGTCCTAGCCACTGCACATCAGGATTACATTCCCCAGAAGGGCAGACTGCCCTGGAAGAAAATGTGTAGAGAATAAAAATAGTCCATATTTCTGGATCAAGAGCAATGAATCCAAATTCTGTCTGCATTGTCTTTTATATCCAAATCCAAAACAGAATTTCAGTCATTTAAAAAAAACATAAAAAATCTCCAGGATTCTCCAGCAAAATTCTGATTCTTTGCTTTGATTTTGTAAGAAACAGCCCATAAGCTTTCCTTAATTCTATTTACCTAATAAATCAGTGCAATTGTTGGTGTCAGTTAAAAAGTTAGGGAAGAGAAATTGAGGAATTGGAACAAATTCTACAGAAAGTGATGGATTTCTCTTAAACATTAAAATCCCAAAGACTATAGGGTTCCTGATTAAAAGGAGGCAATTTATAGGGTGATTTTTTAATTCAATCAAAAAGAATTTTGATAAAAGAGCTTTTTAACTACTTCCCCTGAATATCTTCTTCCAAATCAAAAGCTGTGCTGCAGTATCATGAATCAAGACATGCATGTAAGCCCCCTTTCCAGGCTTGCTTTAATCTGAAACTGCTTTACATCCATCTTTGTAAATGCAAATTCTTAGTTCCTAATTTTTATAACGCCAATGTGTAATTTGCTCTGTAAGTTTAGAATCATACCTAATGCTGAATCAGATGAAAGCAAGAAAATCTCCAAAGAGGAATATAAACATGTATAATCCTTCAAAGGGAAGCGTTATGCTACTCTGAAACAGTATCTTTCTGGAACCTCTTATTATGTGTCTTACTTACATGAATGCATTCTCTCTCATTTAACAACAGGAGGAAACAATTCAGCGGGCACGGGAGGAAGATGAGAAGAGGAAAGAAATAACTAATCATTTCCAAGGCACACTGAGTGAAATCCAAGCACAGATTGAGCAGCAAAGTGAGAGGAACATGAAGCTCTGCCAGGAGAACACAGAGCTTGCAGAGAAGCTGAAAAGCATCATCGACCAATACGAGCTGCGGGAAGAGGTGAGAGCAATGCCCTGGCTGTCCACAGGGTCAGGCAGCAAACCTGGCTTCACTGAGGGAAAGCAGAAAGCATTGCCAGCCTGTCCTCCCCACTGGCTACCATGTCTCATGAAGGTAATGAAGGCAGTACCCCAAATGGGTCTGTGCATGCAGCAAGCCAGTCAGACTCTGTGTGACAAACTCTGCAGCCAAGGGGTTGTATGGACCAGCACCCTGCCTGCAGCACCCACCACAGCCTTGTTGCTCTGGGGACAGGGGCCAAGACACCCAAGCAGCAAGGTGTGACAGCTGTCTCCTAAGCTGGTCCGCATCCCCCTCACAGCTTCACCAAACCTCCAGGGATCTACCCAGCGCTCCTTTCTGCTTCCCCTAAGTCACCCCCAAAATACCTCCCAGCTGCCATCTTTTTGGACAGCCTTCTTTGTTGTTTGTGCCAGGTACACTTGTGTCCTCTCCAGACACAAGTCTCATGAGCTACGGTGTAAATGCTTTACCCTTCCCCAGAAGCAGAAAATTAAGACAACAGATAAAGGAGGCCCTTTGCATTGGAATAGATTCTTTTTTGCAGGCACAATGCTCACTGTGAGATCAGGCAGATAATAGCCACCTGCGAAATTATTCTTTCTGTACACGTTAGAGTGGGTCAGAAAGTTTTGACACAAAAATATCCCTTCAGTAAGATCCCAAACTACCTTTCTTTTAGTATTTTATGACAAATACTAAAAAACATCACAGTGGGTCTTTTTAATGTTTCTAAATACGTTCACTGTGAGCCTCAGTGCAATCAGACAGCATTATCATACTGAATAAAACATAAGTAATCTGTCCTTATAATATGAAATGCCCAATACAATACATGCATTACCAAATCTATTGAATCATGTATGATGTCTTCTGCTGAATGAAGGTAATGTACATTCCTGTCTTGTGGTTTCTATGAGAAGAAGATACAAAGCAGAGGGATGTAGTCAGAATATTTGCACCTATGAATTTTATCTGAATGAAACAGAAGTGAAGAGGTCTATTAGCAACATTTACCTCTCAAAGGTCACCATGGAGCTGGACATACAGGGTAGAGGATGCCTCTGGCTCAGCTGGTCTGATCTCCTCCGCAATCCCAGTCATGTACTTTCACCCAGGCCCTCCAAGCCCATGTTGTGCATGTGTGGTCATAGCAAAGGGTATGTACAGGGCTTGTACTTACAGAGCTGTGTACATGCTCCCAAGTACAGCAGGTGCAATGTATCTTTACATATTTATCTACGCAGTGGCTTAGATCTGCTGGCCACTTAATAGCTCAAAAACATGTCCCTCCTGCATATTTACTATTGATGAGCAGTTATTTGATCTTCAGTTATATTGGATTGTATTCATGACTTCATATGTAGACTATAGAACTGGCAAAGACTCTAAAGTTTTTATTTTATTTCATTTCATTTTATTGTATTTTCATAAAATAAATCAAAAGAGGTAATGTAAACAGATTTCCTTTCCCATGCAAATTCTGGCACAATTTGTTCTTGTCAGTGCTGTAGTTTTTTAATAATTGCAGTAGGTTGGGAGTCTTTCTCTTTTGCAATGTTTTTGTCTTGTGAGCATTCAAGTAGACAGCTGTACATGTGTGAGCATGAAGATCTGTGTACGTAATTAAACCTGCACATTCAGCAGAATTTATTTTCTTACAGCACCTTGATAAAATATTTAAGCACAGAGAACTTCAACAGAAACTGGTGGATGCCAAGTTGGAGCAGTCTCAGGAAATGATGAAGGAAGCCGAGGAACGACATCAGAAAGAAAAGGAATATGTACCTGTCCTTCTAATCTGCCTGTCTCTTATCTAGCGTTAGGTCATAATGAGCCCTGCATGCTATTTCAGTAATACATTGGTTCTTTGGGTCCGAGCTGGGTTACAGTAGCAGAGATGCTTTTATTGCTACTGTCAATGCTGAATGTAAAGGAACAGCATCTGAAAGGCTGCTTCCATTGCCATTTACAGATTTTGAAGCTAACTGCTGAGCGGTAGGTTAGAGCACAGGCTGCTTCAGCAAACTCAGCGTTACTACACAGTTGGTTCACCATAATAGGTCAGGTGATGCCATTAGTTTTCAAAAGGCTCTGATATTTGATACTGCATCTCCCCACATGATAAATGAGCATATTTAAACAGCCAGAGAGGAGAACAAGAACATGGGATTAACATGAGATGGCTGAAGGCTAGTATCCCCCCAGGCTCAGAGCCTCCCCAGACATTCTCCTGTGGGTCTAGTGGAGGCTGCACTGATCTCATACTGTATGGAACTCCCAAAGGTCAATTTGACCTAGGGATTCAATTTTACTATCATCTCACAACTGCACAAAATTTCTGCCCGGATCCAGTGGCTGAAATACCCAGTCCTGCTCAGCTTTACTCCCAGCTAAAGGCTGAGGGGGAAGAAGAGCTGACGGCTCACCATGCGCACATCTGCATGTCACTGCATGCCAATTTTTGGTCCAGCTCAGTTACTTTCTTTCCCTGTGCTGCCCATGTAAAGACGAGGCCCAAAATTTCATTCACAACCATTGATTCTTGGCAGGTTCAAATCCCAGGAAACATTTCCAAGAAATCCCTTGCAATGACAAGGCAAATCTGGGCTTAATTTATTGCTATCACTGGGAGTTCTGCTATGTAGTACTAGATTTCAGATACTGGGTGAAAAAAACAACCAAACAACAAAACCAAACAAACCACACACAAAAAAACCCAAACAAGCAAATAAAACAAAAAAAATCCAAGCAAACAAAAAAACAATAACAAAAATAACAGAAGAAAACTGGCATATATGGTTTTGTATCAATGATCTTTCTTACTGTGCCTCACAGAACACGAATTTTGGGGTTGCCTGTTGCCTGTGACTTTCCCTGCTCCTAGCCAGATCTTTGTGTAGCTTATCCAAAGCTGATATGCCCAGTTTTGGTATTTTAATTTCTTCTAAAGCAGTGAACGTCATCACTATCTACATTTGGGAGTGGGAGATTTCCTTTGTGGCTTTGCTATGTATGACTAGCACCTAGGAAATAGCAGCTTTGCAAAGAAGCTACAAAGCCTTTAGGCAGTGGGTGTATAATGATATGCACCATGCACAAAGAATATTTTTTTATACTGTCCAAAGTAATGCTTAAAAACCCTGCCTTTGATGTAGGCTGGTGATGTATGGCTAACATCACCTTAGAGCAAAGTAGATTTAGCTGAAGAAGTGAAGTGGCTCGCCAAAAGCCATGCAATAATTCAAGGCATGATTAGCGTGTTATGATTCATCACGAGTAGCCCAGCACCCAGAGAGCTGGCCTACACTTGTCTCCCACCTTAATCCTGTTGCTGAGCTCTTTGTCCCACCCACCCAGCTATTGTACTAATATCTGTGGGAGTAATGTATATATATTTGTATGCATGAAATCAAAGTCGTTTTGATGGAGTCCTCTCATTTAGCTGAATTTCTCTCCAGCTCAGTAGTGTGCAAAGCCAGAGCCTTACTGCATTTCAGTATCCTGTCATGAGTGAACAGCTTTTGAAACCCTTCTCTCCACACCATTTTCTTATATCCCTACACATGATTTTTGGTGCAGGATTTTGAAAATGTCTTTAAATTATTTTTATTCTTTATTCTTTTATCTATCTGGTTACTCCTTGTAGGCTCACTTTGATGTCTTTCTGGGTAGTTCTTTCATGTAGGAATCTTTGCCCCTATACAAAACTTCTTTACCTCAGACAAGGAGAAATGTCATCACCTGCAGCTTCTGTACATCATATCTCAGTAGGCAGATAATCTCATTTCTTGCACAATCCACTCTACATGTGCAACAAAGAATGCAATTCCTATATAAGCAGAAATGGTTCATACTGGGTGGCCTTCTCAAAGGGTCGGTTTGACCTAAGGATTCAATTTTACTATCATCCCATAACTGCTCAGCACTATTGACTTTCTCCCCATACCATACATTGTTAGCACTTGTAATGCAAACTTTGATGTGCAATTAATTGCAGTTTAAATCCTCTCTGTCTTTCAAGCATATGACTGGAAGGTATTGATCAGATTTCTACATAATTGGAACTTGCAGACTCTTGCAGCAAAAAGAGAAGCTTAATTTTCACTAAGCCAGTCTCTAGATCCATGTCATTAAATAGGAATGTATGTTCCTAGGGGCTGGTTCTTTAATTCCTGATCATGATGTGACTGTCTGGGCCTCCAGCAGCTATCACTGCTCTAATAATATAGTGTAACATCACTGCGCTTCACTGAAGTGCTGCTTTGTAAACACCACATGAAACATTTATTCATTTCTTTATACTCTGGCCCCCTTGTTGTCACTTCATAGTCTATTAATAAATCTATCAGTTCTCCTGACTTGTTTTCTCCCAGCTTGGTGTTTGCAGATGACCTTAGGCTGCGTAACAGCACATGCTAATTTGAGCAAGCCTCTCTGTGGCTTGCTTCCATTATAGAAGAGTTTATTAACTTTTGAACTTTCACTGTCTGCAGAAGCTATGTGGGTCAGTAAGAGAGAGTACAGGCGAAACAAGCAACTTTTCTGAGCCTTCACTGTCCATCTCTTGTGCTGTGGCAGAAGACACAGTGCAGGAGGTGGGACTTCTTCATTATCCCAGGAACAGTGGGCATGAAGGCAATCGTAGTTGAGATTCAAACAATATAGATAAAAGTTCTTGGAAGTAATAATTGGCCTATAGCCTGAGTAGCTCTGAAGCTTTCTAAAGCACTTTTCATTAAATCATTCAAACCAGACACCCTAGAATTCATTAAAAAAAAAAACAAAAAAAAAAAAAAAAAAAGTGAAACTAAAAAATCCAGATTTCAGCCAAACTTAAAAAAAAAGCCAAACTAATTCTTTCTCTGTGTGTAAAACATACTGTCTCTCAGGAAAAGAAACGCATGAACTGAGGCTCATTCAATACCATCTCTTTTTACTGGTCATGACACAACCTATTTGAAATTTTAGTCAACAAGATCTTAAGAATTTGACTCATCTCCATTGAATCAAGCATTAGATTAAATTCTCAAAATAAATATTAAGAGGTAGGTATAAAATGTAAGGTACTATTTCTTCATAGAATGCATACTTGAGCTGTGTACATTCTTGTCTAGGTAATTGTAAATGGTAAAAACTCAGTGGGTCTAAATCAAAAGGGTAAATTGATAGAAGAAATATTTCTCTAGAGTTTATATATATAAAAATGTATTGGCAACAAGTCTAATTCAAATAGTCTCTGTGCCACGAGTAGCTGTAGGGAGGGAATTCATTTTGTTGTTCAGTCAGCATTTGTAGGGTACATTCTCAGCTCTTTTGCCAGGAAGTTTCAAATAGTTTACATGTGTTATTTCCAGCAAAATGATCAGAATAAAATTTTTAACTAGGGATCAAATACATTTTCTGCATGTAGTTCTACTCACCTTTCACTTCTGATATGAGAGTAGGATCTACTGACTTACACGATACTTTTATTATCAGTATATTTTCAGAGCCCAACAGTGTTTTAAGCAGTACAGTTTAATCCAACAGAAGAAAGTCCTACGGTAAACTGATTTGTTTCTATCTCATTTCTCAAGCTATCATTAGCATTCTTTTTCTAAACCACCTTTGGCCTAACCAGTAAAACCCTTTACAAATGTTTGGTGGGTGATAGGCACATTTCTGTTAACACTTCAGTAAATGTTTCGGTTTTCAGATTAAACCAATTGCTATAACATTGCCATGCACTTTAGAAGTGCTGACTCAGAACTGCAGCCTGGAAAAGTCTCTGTACAGTGCATTCCTACAGTTCATTCAGCCTTGACCAACCCTCCCATCTGCAGCCTGCACTTCATAATATCATTTTGCCAAATACCTTAAAGTGGGGAATCACATCTTCCCAGGAGCAGCCAGGGATAAAACTGCAGCCAAGCTCTTTCTAGGCTGCCCCCTTGATCTAAGTGAGGCATTTATCACCCTGAGCTGGTATACTCCCCTGAGAACATGTCAATGCAAATGGAACTCAAAGATAATAGATACCAATAAGTATATGACATTTACTATGTCATGAAATGACATAATAAATTTCTGAAAGCTCACAGATTTTCTGAGGCACATCTGACTGTGACTATACCTTTGTGGTAGATCCTGATCATTAATGCAAAGGGGAGTTTCCCATTCACTGGAAAGCAGGAATTTGGGCAGAACTGTGCTGAAATGAAAGTGCCAGAAAGTATTATAGCCATTCTCTAGAAGTCTGCTGAAGATATAGTTAAATACCACACTTTCTAGCGCCCACTGTACTGCAACTTCATTCCAAGTAGGTTTTGAACTCATATTCAAATATGCCTTTGGAAACCAAATGCCCTGTTCCATGTCTCAGGATAGCACTAGATACTCTTATCTTGCCTAGTCCTCTATATTCATGTAAGAGTTAGATTACTCCTTGTCACGGTAGTAGCAGCAAAGGCACAGGTAGGTGGAGGATGAGGATTTCCATCTGGTAAACTAGGGACCTAACAATTTTTTCTCTGTTGCTCAAAACACAGCTCCTGAACCAAGCTGCAGAATGGAAGCTCCAGGCCAAAATGTTAAAGGAGCAAGAGACTGTCCTGCAGGCACAGGTGACGTAGGAGAGGTGATTGCATGGTATGCCTTTGTTTCCCCGTTTTTAACCCATGAGACGTATTCCAGGTAAAGTATCCATGCTACTTTCTATGTATTCCCTTAGCCTCATTCTACAACCCGTAGGCTATTGCAAAGGGGACAGGTTATTTTCAAGCCAACTGTAAGGTAATGCCCATACTGCAAATCATACTGTGGTATGTGGGGTTTTTAATCTGGAGAAGAGAAGGCTCCAGGGAGATCGTACAGCAGCCTTCCAGTACCTAAAGGGGGCTTACAAGAAACATGAAGAGGGGCCTTGTACCAGCACCTGTAGTGACAGAACAAGGGGTAATGGCTTTAAACTGAATGAGGGTAGATTTGAATTAGATCTAGGGAAGAAAATCGTTACTATGAGGCTGGTGAGGCTCTGGCACTGGTTGCCCAGAGAAGTTGTAGATACCCCATCCATGGCAGTGTTCAGGCCAGGCTGGATGTGGCATTAAGAAACCTGGTCTAGTGGAAGTCATCGCTGCCTGTGGCAGGTGGTTGGAACTAAATGATGTTTAAGGTCCCTTCCAACCCCAACTGTTCTATAATACTATGATTTATGAGTGTTTAAAGTATTCAACTATATAACAATATGTATGCCTTGGCTTGATTATTCACCATAACTACTCTTCAGGCAGACTTCTAATCCAGTGAAGCACTGGAGTACACACGTATCGTGAAACACATTTACCAAACTGGAGCTGATGTGCTCATGGGATTTTCTGTACTGCAGTGTGAAGGCAACATTTTCATTAACTTCAGCAGGAATTCTGCCTGCTAAGGGCTTATACAAAGGATTTCAGTGTTTGGCTGGAATTTGAAACCTTCAACAAAGTAAAAATGCTTGCCAAAATTATACTAAGAGGCTGCAGTGAAAAGCAGTAAAATCAAGAATCAGGCAGTATATGCTACACTTTGAGAGCAATACAGTAATTCCCCTTGAATGCAAGTGAGAACACTCAATTACATGTTTGACTTTGGACTTTCACATCAAAAAGGTATAGCTTTAGTAGATTTTCTTAGACTTACAAAAACAGCCATGTAGATTTATCTTAACTTGCCTGCAAGAAAGGTCCTCCCCAGGAGAGCTTTGGGGAGTGGGGAGGGTGTCAGTCCTTCAGCCCCTCTGCAGCTGCTCATCTCCTCACCCATCAGGAAGCCACTTCCAAGCCCTTGTTCGCGGTTTATCCTACTGGTAAGTTGTTCCAGCTCTGCCCTTATAGATGGTCTAATTCCTACCTGTTGAGCAGCCAAGAAAGGCTATCATTAAACTGATAACCTGGAAACACACTAAGAGAGGTTTGGTCCTTTGGATCTTTTTCAAAGGCTGAGATAAGCTGGTAATGCACCAAAGAGCATCCCATAAACTGCTACTGACACCAGTTTGACAGGCTCTGCAGTCAAACCTCAAAGGCCTCCAGCTGAGTATGTCCTAACTGCAAACCTGCTCCAAATTTTCTCAGAGTGGTTTTAATTACACTTTTATGTTTAACCAGAAAGAGTTTTTATGGAAGCAGACCTCTGTAGCCAGCTAAATGAAACTGAAGATATTGATAAAAGCTAGAATATACGAAGCATACATTTGAAATAGTAAAATTGGTTTTAGAACAATCCAGTCAAACAAGTCTGCAAAGGCATTGGTAATGTATGTGCCCTTTGCAGACTTGGGTACATGAAAATTAAGTGATTCACTTGTTGAAATGAAATATGCATTAGTTAGAGCTCAAGCGTGAGAGCTCTGTCACCTACACAGCAACCTCTATTTGGAATTACTGGGAAGAATAACATTATTATTATTATTACTATTACTATCATTATTATTCCTGTTTCCAGTATAGTAGGCACTGAAGGGCCTCCCTCATGGACCAGGTGCCATTGTGAAAGTACAGAAGAGAAACAGCATAAAGAGCTCCTTGATGCAAACAGCACTAAACAACAAATAGATATTAACAGAGGAACAGCTCCATGGAAACAATGAAAAGACATTGGTCAGTGAGATAAGGAGAAGCCATAATACAGCCCCCACGGTCTGCTACAGTAAGATATCACTCCATTTTAGAGGAAGTGGTGAACACCCACTGCTTCCTTGAGCTGAGAGGAATCAGGGAACATCATTTTCACACCTGCCTGCCACATCAGGGGACTTAATTTTCAAGCCTGACTGTCTCTGGGAGGCATAGTGTGCCTGAGGTGGCCAAATCTGGTCCTCCAAATGATGACGGAGATCTGGCACCAGCTGAGGGAATACAACCAAACCACATTGGCGCTTCCCAGGGTGCTTCCCACCCTCCCCAGGCATGTTTCTTAGGAAGACTCTTTAGCTTTGTGCTTTGAAACAAAGAGAGAAGATAAAAGTCGGCCAAGGCCTTTAATTTTCAGCAGCTGGCATAGTGCAATCACTGGGTTATGGCAACCAAGAAGAACTTAACAGGGCCGAAGGGGTGTCCTTGCTGTAGCACCCTCACAGCATGATGATGCTGAGATGTCCTTACTTCCCAAAGCCTTGCTCTCAGTTCTCACCTGGCAGCAGCACTGTCTGTGCTCCCCCTGCCCATGTTGTCGGGGTCACTGGATGGATGGTGGGCAGCAGTGAGGGGTCCTCATCTCCCTAACTGAGAAGCAGGAGTGCATGCTCCTACTGAGAGACAAATCTCACACGCTGTTCCCAGCCACTGTGAAAACATTAATTTATTATTCAAATTTAAATTACATAAGCTATTCTTCGTGCTATGATATTGCCTAAGGCCCCAGCTGAGATCAGAGTTTGCCCTATTCAAGCCTAAAAGGTTTTCAATCTAATTAAACAATAGGCAAAAGTTGGAAGGGAAAAGCAGAGACAGAGAACTGAGGTTAGGTTTTTAAGACAGTGGCTCAGTGCTAGAAGCCCCAGTTTGCTTGCTTGCACCTCTGCTCCCTTAATTGGCTTTGGGATGCCCAGGCATTACTCCTTAGAGCCATAACATCTATTTCTAATGTCTCACTTGGTATCAGTGTCCCACTTACACTGTGGCACTCTAGGTGCTAAAACAAATTCCTTAGAGTTTGTGTTTGTGCATAGGTCACAGCTCTGGCTACAGCCTGGTATAAATGCACTTTGTCAGCTACTTCTGATCTTGGCATCACAAGCTCTACACAGATTAACCTCCCATGCCTTTACAAGGCTCACTGGGGAAGGGCTGCAGCCAGTGCCTTATTCACAGCCACCAAGACCCTAACTACCTGTTTTAAATTGATCTTTGGGCACATCCATAGTACACTGCAGTTACGGCCATAACAAGGTGTATCATAACAACTAGCCAGAATGAATGTGAAACACAATAAAACATTAGGTGTTCTGATTTCAAAACCAGAACTAAACCCACCCACTATTCACCACATTTTCTAAATCTTCTTTTCATCAGTAACTGCAGAGCAGGCATCAGGGGAGGGTGTGTTTTGGCTGGCACCATGCAAAATACCAGCTTCTAGATGGTCATTTAGTCAGCGCCCCACTGGTGTGAAGAGGGCAGCTAGCCTCCAGCCAGACACCTGAATACTGGAGGCTGCTCTTGAATGTCCCATCGCTCTGCACTCATCCTGCCTCAGCCACTGCATGTTACACCAGTCACTCTTCTGATGAGAGCTGTCAGGCTGGGCAGATGAAATGTCCAGTTGTCTAAACACTGCTGGAGGTGCTCTGGCACCAGATGGAAGTGGATGAGATGGAGCTGTTCTTCTTACAGAAAATCTGATCTAAGATCTTTGCAGATTTATTTTTTTTAGATCTAAAAATATGGATCACTGATAAAATACAGCCAAAGATGAACTTTCATGTGGCTGCCCAGTATAAACTGATAGCAAAATATGGAGCCCTAATAGTCTGAAATGCTGGTACATTGCAACAGATCTTTCTTCTGCTCTGCTTCATGAAGTGAAGTGAAACTGGAAGAAGAGGCTGTCAGGGGACTATTTTCTCTGCTTTGCTGGCCTTGCCTGCAGCTGCAGTCCACAGGCAGGCTACAAAACAGAGCTGACAAGGTGTCCTCTCAGCTCACTCAAGCCACAGAGCAGGGACACAGCTGGAAGGGATCGAGTGCAGGATTACAGGGGTGTGAAGCCAAGGGTGGATTTTACTTCGTGTTGGGGCTACCCTGTATGCCAGATAACATAGGAAGGGAACAGCAGTGTTCCTCTTCAACAGTGGAGTCCAGAGAAGCACATCAAGTGCTGCCTGGTGCAGCTCCTGGCCACAGCCTGAGCCGCCAAGTGGGGACTGGAAAGATGGAAGAGGAGAAACTGTGGCAGTGGTATAGATACCTCTCCCACAGTTCACTTGGACATCGGAAGCAGTTTACACAGGGTAGCACTCAGCTCGCCCTGTAAAGCCTGCCAAAGCTTATGTCCACAGGTTAAAGCTTGAGTCTGGCAATGTCTGCATGGTTAAGCAAGGCTTAGAGCTCAGCAACAGCTCTCACCATGCTGGCTGTCACCTTGATTTAATCCTACTGCCTGGTTCTGCACAGCATCAGTGGTTGGACCAGCTCAGGTTGGTCCCTGACTACAGACATGGGCTCATGTATCAAATTACCATTTTCCATTCTGCAGGTTATCCTAGGAGTCCTTTCCTTTAGATGCCAACCACAATTCTACATAGAAGTGTACAGGGCTTGTGAGGAAAGGCGGGGAGTGGAAACCTTTTCAGACCTTGATGCTGTCCTCTATAGTCTTTAGAGTTACTAAGGGAAATGTCTTCAGAAGTCTCTGCTTCTAGGGAGCTCTTTTGCTTCTGAGCACCCTCTTTAGAAACGCCATAGCTACAACATTCAGGAGAATAGGGCACCCATATTTCCCAGGTCTTTTTAAAATCGTTGGCCTGGGTCTTCCTATTTTTCCTCAATTTACCTTTCTGCAACAGAGAATCATAATAGCTTGCAGCCTTAAAAAAAGGAAGAGTTTCAGTTCTCTTATGTTTGTATTTCATGGTCTCCAAACAAACTAATTTCCTTGGCCAAACACAAAACACATTTTATTATCTTCTACCAAAGTAGAAGTTCACCATCCTTGAAACTCTGAGATTTTACCATGGGCTTTTTTCTCTGTTACTACAGATCACTCTCTACTCTGAAAGGTTTGAAGAATTTCAGAAAACATTGACCAAAAGCAATGAAGTGTTTGCCACATTCAAACAGGAGATGGAGAAAGTGAGTAGCAGCTCATACCTGAACTCTGTGCTTCACACTTTCCTTTTAAATTTTGGTATTTCTCACTGCAATGATTTTTTCTGGAATGGTACCATTTCTGCACATTTTGAAGAACAATCTCATCAGCATCCAAATAAGATCTGGGGTATACTCAGCCACAATTGATAGCAGCTTACACTTCAGCAATGTAAGCTGAACATTTCACTTTCCCTTTCAGATAAAACCAAAATTTCCCTGGAAGAACAATCATTTTACGTAGAAGTTAATGTGATGGTTGGGTACAGACCCTCCAGAGATACCAAATAGGGAATCTGGAGCTGCATTTGTCAGCCTATGCCTGCAGGAGTGCCCAGAGCCTCCTGGGTGACTGACACTGGTACAGAAAGGATGACACAGGCTACACATCTTCCTACTGGTGCACACAGGCAGAGCTGGAGCCCATCAACCCCTTCCCACCATTAAGCCCAAGTGGCTGTTTTGTTGCTGCTGGTGTACTTATTTTAATGGGAGTTAAAAACCAAACACATCCACATGTTGAACCCACTTTCACAATAAATGATGTTCTGCTCTGCCACTGGGACCCATATTCCTGATGCTCCGACCCAGGCAACCACTAAGTATTCTCACAGAGAGGTCAGTCTGCAGAAAACCAAATGGAAAGATGATGCTATTTAGGTAGTGGTGTGTTTTGGAGGTAGTATAGAGGTGACTAATCCAGAAGGAACTTCCTTGGCAGTGCTGGCTCAGAAGATACAAGCCCTTCTCTACCTTCCCAGCAGTCTAACACTGTGGTCTGGTAAAGAGGCAAACAGAATAATGCCATATTTTCTTTGCCTTTTGTTTTTGCGATAGTTTGTAATGTGGGATTTGGCTATACTTATAACTACAGAATAAACTGGTCCTACTTTAGGACTAAAGACTGAAGGCTGAAAGTTATATGGCAGCTACTTAAAACAAAATCCATCCTTTTCCATAAATTATTACTTAGCACAGCTGCTACAGCTTCTGGTAGACTTTTGAGTACAGCCAAAGACCTGAATAAAAGGACTGCCCTAATTTAATCTTCAGCATGGACTTCCTGTCATGATTCAGCTTTTCCTCCTTCTTCTGTAGATGACAAAGAAGATGAAGAAATTGGAAAAGGATACTGCTACATGGAAATCCAGGTTTGAGAACTGTAACAGAGCATTGCTGGACATGATTGAAGAGGTGACCAGTCTTTTTCTTCTCAGGATGCACTTCTTTCCCCACGTAAAGCTTTAACTATGAGATGAGGTGACCTGAAACTGCCAGAAGTTAATGAAAACTTTGTTCTTGAGTCTAAGGGTCTTTTTTTCAAGCTACTTTGATAATTAGACATCTTCACAGAAAAAGACAGCTCTGGCTGCTGGGGCTTTTAGATTGTTCAGAGGCATTCATTACGTCCATGAGAATCTGAATTATGTAACTGTGAATTTTAAGTGCTCTAAAAATGTGTGATTGTTAATGCTCTCACATAGAAGCAAATTGGCATTAGTTCACTTCATGCAAGTTTCTTTCTGCATAAGAGCATCCACCCAGGGAATTAATGTGGTCTAGCTAATGAACTTCAAATTTACACCTTTCATTAACTTCCTGTGTATGCAAACTCTAAGAGCCAAAAGCAAGTACTGTGGCTCACCATAGTTTTAAACATGCTGTCACAGGGGCACTGCAGAGGAAATTCATAAGCATTTTGGAACTCATCCAAATAAGATAAGAGCCTGCTTGAAGTTTCACCCCAAATTTACACTGAACTTGACCAGGCCTTTCTGATTAGACTTATAGCTCTGTGCTATTGCTGTTTCTGGGTTTCTGTATCCCTTGTTTCCTCATTGATTGTAGAAACAAGAAAATGTTCCAGTTCAGGCTGCTTTCACAGAATCTAGATGCAAAATAAGCAAAAAATATAGCACAGCTTTTTTTCTCCAAAATTCACACCCACTGGATGTCCAGGTAGGCTTTTGGATGCTTATCTCTACAGATATCCACTATATTTTTCCACCTACACAGGTACTCCTGCAAATATTTTTGAGTGAAATTGATCTGGACATGGTTTAGTGTGAGGTGTCCCTGCCCATGACAGGGGGGTTGGAACTAGATGATCTTAAGGTCCTTTCTAACCCTAACTATTCTATGATTCTGTGACACTAACTATTCTATGATTCTGTAATTCTCTGGATCTGTATGGAGGATTCTTAATACAGTGCAGTAACATGGCTGAATTTCCTCCTGAAGCTTTAGTACAAAAGACCATAGTTATTGTAGAGCAGTTAGCAAAAGCCAGCTACCTGGCAGAGTCTTGTGAGGGCTGCCTAGATCTCAAATTATTTCCTACCTGCCAGTTCCATCAATGAATTGCATGCACCCAAACTCAGTTCTCATCTTTGTCTGATGTCTTTGACCACAGAAAGCCATGAGGACCAAGGAATATGAATGCTTTGTGCTAAAAATCCAGAGGCTAGAGAACCTTTGCCGGGCTCTGCAGGAAGAGAGGAATGAATTGTACAAAAAAATAAAGCAAGCACAGTTCCCTGAAGAAGTGAATGGAAATGACATCTTAGAAGAAGATGATGATGCTGATAGAAGCCCTTCCTCTTCTGAGCAGGCAAGCACTGAGCTGCTCACTAACGACGAGAGGATGCTGAAGGAGCTGGCTGAAGCCTTTAGGGTGTCCCACAAGGCAGAAGAGTCTGTCCCAAGCAACAGCATCAATCCAGAGACCAGTGATGCTCAGACATGTAATGCCATCATGGTGCCAGAACTCCTCTCTCCTCTCACCCTACAGTCAGAAGCTGGGAATCACTGTGAGCAGCCCAGTATGAGCACACCAGCGCCCACTGAACACATGCCAGCACCCACTGAAAATATGACAACACCCACCAAGAGCATGACGAAGCCCACCAAAAGCATGCCCGCGCTCCCAGAAATGGTGCCAGTACCCACAGAAAGTGCTCCAATACTGCCCGAGAGGGTGCCAGTACCCACTGCAAACATGCCAAAGCCCACTGAAAGCGTGCCAGCAACCCCGGAAAACCTGCCACCACTTGCACAAAACATGCCCCTTCCCCTGAGGAATATGCCAGCACCCACAATAAGTCCACCAAAAGCTGTAGAGTGTGTGAAAGACCCGGCAGAGCAGTCTGTCCAAGGTCAGTCCTCAGAGCAAATGGGGGACACAGACATGGAAGCGGTGGATTAAAGATTCTGGTGTGTCCAAGCTTGTCCTCTAAAAACCACAACTCTACTTTGTCCTCTAATTTGATACCTTTTTTTTTTTTTAAGAAACAAAAAGTGGGTGCTAAAATGCACTCACTTATCTGTAGGCAAATGTAATGCAATTCTCTTTGCTACCACTACCCAGTAATAATGGGTCTGCAAATTTTGCTGTCTTTCATCTGCTTGAAGCATAATATTTTCTTAATGACAGGAAAATACAATGAAATTACAGGATCTTTTTTTCCCAGGCATGATGACTCATCTAATTCAGCAAAACAATTTTAAAGTGTTGAAGTTTCATATTTCAAAAATCGTTGCTATTCACATACATATATTTAAAGACTCATCATTAATTATATCTTTTTGTTACGATATTGCCTAAAAGATGGCCTACTTGGACACATAGTGATTTTCATAAATGAGGTGAAAGGAAACTGTAATTACAAAGTAAAATAGTGAAACCATCGATGTGGTCAGCCATATCCAAGGAAAGTTGCAATAACAAAAGGTGAATTTTTGTATGAGCAAACTATTACTCAGCACTGTGGCCTGGACACCCACAAGCCCTTAGCCTTACCTTGAAATGCTATTTTCTGCTTAGTGCTCTTAAAGAGGTTTTGTTTTCAACAGAACTGCAGGGGAGGGGAGAAGATCTTTTCTAGATTCCTCATAAAATGACTGAAAGCAGCAGCAACTTGCAAATTGATCCCAATTCCCAAGGTGGGGGTTGCAACCCTCTTTCTGTAACTAGCAGAAACCTGCTAGTTTGTCAAGCTATTTGGGATCATGAGCCAAAGAGAGAGGCATATGACTGTTTCCAGCTCACAGATGAGGTCAGAAGTTCAGAATTTGGTTGTCAGATCCCAGCTTCTAGATGAGGAGCAGAACGGAGCTACACTAGAAGGTACCAGGATGTACTTCAGAAGGTACCCGTAAGATCATGCTTCTGGATGGTGTCATCTCTCCCAGTTACCGCCACATGACCCTCTTCACCACAGCTTCCTCCTGGTGCTGCTGCCTGTGCTGATGCCACCAGAAGGGTGAGCACACTCACCTGTCACCCTGTTCACTGGAGTGGAACACAAGTAAATAGCCCAGAAGCAAGAATAAAAAGTACTAGGAAAGCAAGAATCCCTCTCACAGCCACCTTCAGGAGCTGGCTGTATTTTCATCCCCTCTCTTGTCCAGCCAGATCTTCCTGTCTGCCTGCCACACATCCATCATAGTATAGCCACCTTGTCAGAAACTGGTTGATTCTGGCACCAAGAACAGATGAAAAAAAAGGGGGACAAGAGAGGGTACCTACCCAGAGAGCTGTATGGTCTCAAGCAAGGACAGTAAGAAGGCTCTTTGGGAGTTTATAAAAATCCTGTTGGCATATTTCTTGTTTCACATCTCCTTCCTCCAGATTCAGTCTAGGCCTTTTGGAATCTGAGCTGGATAGCTTAGGAATTTGAAAAGAGCATTTAAACAAGATGTCTGGAGTCTGGAAAGGGAAATGTTACAATCAAACAAATCCATGTTTATAGACATATACCAAGAAGCCCCAGAAGACAAAGCAACTCATTCAAGCTGGAATTGAAATACAGGTGAGCCAAGAGTAAAGATGCCATCTTTGGCAGCCCATGGGAGACTGTGGTCCAGAGACCTTCCAGCACACCATCCTCCAAAAGTGCAGTTTGAATCTTTGCCTACTGCCAACATGGCCCACATCCTGGTTAAGTATGTCTATGTCCATGTCTGCACTGCTTGGCCGAGCCTTTTTGAGAGCTAACTGTTGGAGTATACAGTGTGATTTGCAACAGTTTGTTTCGATATTGCCTTACAAATAGCTAGGGCTACAGTTTTCTAATGTGGTTGCCTTATGTTAGACACCAAGACTGACAGGATTTATTTCATGTCTTTAATCTCCTGAAAGTAGATCATTCAAGTCTTGGTTACCTTAAGCTTCTTTTATAAGCAGTGGAGAAGAATAGGCATCTTTCAAGGACAAGTTATCTCATGGTAAAACTGGCATACGAAACAAGAAATTACTTTCTCTCTGAAGATACCTTTTCTCTTTGCTGGTTCTGAAGCCAGCCTAAGACAACTAGCTTAAATTTAAAATGTCTAGTATTAGGTGTCTAAATTAGGCCATGAATGCCATCAATTGTTCAGATTCAAAGTCCCCAGTCAGTGGTCATCTCTGAAAGCCAAGCCAGTTATGTGCTTATGAAAAAGTTAACCTGTAACAAATCCTTATCCTAAGATAAAAAGTTATACTCACCTGATATACTTTTTAAAGTTTCCACTGACATAAGACTGTAGAAATATAGTTTCCATTACAAGTTTTGTTTGTTGTTAGGGTGACTTTTAAAACTAATATAATTTATATACCCCGTTAATGGTGTGTTTTTTCCTTTCGTAGTCTTGTTTGATTCTGTTGCTATTCTATTAATTACCTGCATGAAGCCAACTTTTTTTTCTTCAAGTCAGCCCTTAGAGTGCCTTTACTTGTTTAAGTTTTCCCATACATTCAAATATTCAATTACGTAATAATAATGATCGACATGGCCTTGCAACTTTAACTTGCTTCCATTTTGTGCAGTCATTATGGTTGCATCTTTAATTATATAATTGTTGCCTCATTCCTTCCAACCTCAGCAAGGAGTGAGACAAAGATCCTACAGATAAAAACTTCCTACATAGTTATGATTGATTCTTACCGTATCATCCCTCATGAATAATTACACAGCCTTCTGGGAAAATCACTCCCACTCTATTCCACGTTCCTCATTTTCGCCCTTTTAATTCTTGCATCTAAAACACTCACATGCTTGCAATTCCTATTACTCTGTGAGTTTCTACCCACATACCTATTGTTTCTTTTCTTCCATTCCAGGGACCAACTGTATTTTTCCCCAGCAGTTTTCTCCTTGTTCTCAGTGCATAAATGCAACACTGAAAGAACAGGAGGGTGACCCTCACAGCTTTTAGTTCCAGGATTTGGCCTCATATGTTTGCAAGAGATGGGAGAAAGCAATTTCAGGGAAAATTCTGGCTGATCCCCAGATGCATGGAGCATTTATAGTTAAACTATAGGGAGGTTTATGTTTAATCTTGTGGTCTATAGAGCTGTGGGAGGCTAAAGAGGCATAGAGGTAGAAAATCCGTAAGATTCTACCATGTATCTGTTTGTCATCCATTGCATCAGACTGGCAGTTCAAACCACCAACATCATCACAGATTTCTATGTGTTAACCTTTCTCATTCTTTTTCAGTGTTAACTGCTGACCTCCTCTTGCTCTCTTCTTGTACTGATACCCAGTACAAAACTGCCTCTGTAAGGCAGCAATGTGTTGTGAAAAGATTCAGGTATTGCAGTCTCCTCATCAGCTCTGCTGCACTTTCCTCAGGTATCTTTGCACTCAGACACAGAAACTCACCACAATTCTGTGGTCATTCAGAGGCAGTAAGTAGCAGTGAGACATACATCTTCCCTAGTGGCCATCCTTATCATTCTTCTTCTGATACAGCCGGCCTCTTCAATCCTGGTGTGCTGTGGTTGCTTCCTTCAGTCTTGCTTTTATTTCACACAGCTATTCCCACACCACCAGGCACAGATTTCAGGGTTAGTAAAGGTGATGATGGTAGCTATATCCTCCTTACTAAAACCGTCCATTGCTGCACTACTTCCAAATCAGAAACAACCTATATTTGCAGAAGTTTCAAGGAAAGGACAAAAATATTTTCCCTTTCACATGCCTGACCTTTGTCACCTCAAAAATTTATGAGCTCCCCTGCTGAACATGTAAAGCACAACATCCTTCAATAACCCACAGTTTATCCAAATGTGAGGGGATTTTCATGATGACAGCTAAAATTATATCCATGGTGCTAACATGACCCTCTCACCTTATTTCTGATCCCTGTGACAGACCACAGTAATGATAAATATTGCTGATGAGAGATTAGGAAGAAACAGCTGATCTGTTTCAACTTAACTTTTCCCACAAAACTGAGCAGAAGTAGATGCAGGCATAGAATATACAATCCAGATGACAGAACTGCAGCAGTAGTGCAAATGACCCAGAACAAGGATGCATACCAAAATGCAGTGCAACTTTCATTCTAGACTTCACTATTAATGTCATCTTTAAATTCACTTTGTCAATGAGACTGCAATCAACCACATATTTGGATTCACACCATCACTCTCTCTTTACAATTGACACCACTGCGCTCATCAGTATTGAAATTAGACTTTCTTTGTATTTTATCAGGAAACAGCAGCAGGACTTATTTCTCTCCTGGGCCCACACACTACCCCTGCATTGCCATTCATACTAATTTTCACCCATGATCTTTGCTGATCCAAGGGCAAGCATGAGGAATGGAGAAAAACCCTGCCCCCAAGTCAGCCTGCCTGCTGAAGTCAGCACGTGCAAGCTGAATGAGGGAGTTGGAAGGACAGGGAAGGGCAGACATGGAGAAAGGGTGTTTGCCGCACTGGTGGGCTTCCCTTCCCCTGATTTTTTTGTGCTCAGCCAGTGCTCAAACCCCAGGGGAGCCCAGAAATATCAACATCCACAGTCCCCAGTGGCTCACAGCTTCACGGGGCTGACGGCGCAGGTCACCCTGCAGGCCCAGCCGCTCATCACACTTGACCCAACACAGTGAGTCAAGTGTAATTGCTTGTGGGCCACAGATGGCTGAAGAAAACATGAACCAGTACCTCAGCTCACACATGGTAAAGGTTCTTATGTTTTGATCCTAACCTTGGAAGACGGGTGGCAGAGAAAGATGCCAGGGTATTGCGAGTAATTTTCTACACCAGCAAAGTGGCTTCCACAGTCCTTATATTTGAAGATGATCTGAAAGAAAGTGCATATAAAGAGCCAAAAGAGGTAGTGGTTCAGAAATCTGTATGGACAAGGGTCTAAAGGGACTGCTCTTTGCCCCTACTCAAGGGAGCCATGTAATGCAAACGTGCCCAGACAGAGCAACTGAAGTCATTCATCCAAGCTAGTCCTGGATTTAGTCTGAGGATGCTATGAAGGCATGCAAATACACATATTCATGTTGCCTAATGAGGCATGTGCTCTGTGTCCCATAAAGAACAGGTGTCCCATAAGAAGCCAATAATCACATCATCCTCACTCTCTGTCGCAGCAGCTTGTAGTCCTGACTGGAAGACTGTGAAAAGCTTTATCTTTCCTTGTATTTGAATTCTATTATAATTATTATTATTATTACTACTACTATTATTATTATTTCTTCATGCATCTCTGATTTGAAGTTGCTTTCTCTGTTTATCCCATGGAAAATATTTTACACTTAAGAAAAGGTAGAAGCTTGAGTGCAAGTCTGTCTCTGACAAAGTTAGTAGACTTCAGCTCTGACATGCAGATTAAATACTTGCAATCCAGCCTGAGAGAAAGGCAACTTTAGCAAAACACTCTACACTCAGCACTGAAAATGATTCTGAAGTTGTGCTAAAATGTTGCACCTTGAGGCCATGAGCTAGTAAGAAAAAGAAGAGAGGAAGAAAATGCCTCACATTCACCGATCAAGAAGATAAGTTCTGTATTAGTAGAAT
>JANRGW010016661.1:0-24462 GCA_024733675.1 Psilopsiagon aymara | reverse complement strand
GAGGGAAGGATGTTAAGGAAACTCCTTTCTTTTCATGAATCATTTTATACACTGATTACCAAAATACACCACAGAGAGTGCCTTCATAGGATCCCAAAATGCTTTTCAAATACTAATGTTAAGGAATTATTTATGTCTTCATTTCAGGCTGGGGGCCACCTGCACCTGCACTAGGTTGTAACATAACAGCAATATGCTGCAGAAATACAGAGTTAGGGCAGAGGCTTTCACTAAGTGTAAAGCTTTGGAGTGTAATCCAACCGCAAACTGATATGGTAATAGAAAGAAACCTATTATATTACTGATTTATTCCATATTTGCCTTTTTTTGTTTTGTTTTGTTTTGTATCTTGCCCTGATAATTCTGGCACTGCCTTCAGCAGAAAGTACAGGTCCAGCTCTTTGCAGGAGTAAATCAGAAGCCAGCTGAGCTCCACACATTGATTGTCCAATGAGAATCCATCCAAGGGGCTGAATTACCACACCATTAGCGAGTCCTCTGTTTCTATGAAGTGAACATGAAGTGAATAAAACACTTCAGGGTCCCTGAGAGAGACAGAATAGATTTACACAAATAGAATTTGGCCAACACCCTGCATTTAATGAACCTACTTTTAGGAAAAGTGCCAAAAAAACCAATCTTTACTGACCACAAGTGGCCACAGCCTCCACTTTGCAGCTCTTCCAAACACCAAGTGCTGCAGTGCTCCAGCTCACATCCTCTCTTCAGCAAGGATGAAAGGCAGAGCACCATCTCTCCTATCAAAAGAGTTCTTTCCTGAGAGGATTGGGGTTGTTCAGCCTGGAGAAGAGGATGCTCAAGGGAGAGTTTACAACAGCCTTCCAGTACCCATAAAGAGCCTACAAGAAAGCTGGAAAGGGACTTTCTACAAGGGCATGTAGTGACAGGACAAGGGAGAATGGCTTTAAGCTAAAAGAGGGGAGATTTAGATTAGATATTAGGAAGAAATTCTTCACTATGAGGGTGGGGAGGCACTGGCACAGATTGTCCAGAGAAGTTGTGGCTGCCCCATCCCTGGAAGTGTTCAAGGCCAGGTTCGACAGGGCTTTGAGCAACCTGGTCTAGTGGAAGGTGTCCCTGCCCATGGCATGGGGGTTGGAACTGGATGATCTGTAAGATCCTTTCCATCCCAAATCATCCTATAATTCTATGATTTCTTCACCCACTTCCTGCAGCTCTCCACTCTTGCTCACACTTCTCCCACCCAATGACAGGTCTGCTTGCTGGGTAGCTCTTGTTAAAAATAGAACAAAATATGATTAGATTCAGATTTCATTTCACACTAGATCTGGGTCAGGGCTCACAACACCTGCTGCTGCAACAGCTCCCTGTCTTCACAGCGGGGGATGTCCTGTTTCTCTCACCAGCTTACAGCCCTGCAGACCCTCCTCTGCATCAGGGCTCTGTAATGAACTGATTTAACTCACCAGCCCAACAGAAAAGTAATCCAGATAAGGAAAAAAGAATTGTTTTCCAGCATGTCAGTGCACTGACAAATAAAGTGCCAATAGTTCTTCTGGCAGTAGCAAGCTGCTAGGTCAGCTAAGGCATACAAAAATCCTGCTCACTTACTACTTAATCACACTGCTACCTGAAGTGTGATCTTCCTATTGCTATAGCCACAGACAGCATATAGGACCAGATGGATGACTGTTGTGAGGAGGAGGGTATTTGTTATTTCCTTAATAAGGGGTCCTCCTTCCTCCATTTCTGCTGGGTATCACAGCCTCCTCTCCCATTTGGGTCCTGTCACCCCTTGACCCAGATGTGGGCTGGTTTGGGTTTAACCTGGTGTTCTGGTTTAAGCCCAGCTGGGAACTCAGAACTGCGCAGCCACTCGTTCACTCCCCCACTTCTTCCTCCCCCAGCTCCCGGAAGGATGGGGAGGAGAATAGAAAGAATGTAGCTCCCATGGGTTGAGATAAGAGCAGTCCAGTAACTAAGGTGTAACACAAACCACTGCTGCTACCACCAGTAATGATAATGATAAGGGAAATAACAAGGGAAGAGAATACAACCACTTACCACCTGCCAACCAATACGCAACCTGACCCAAGCAGTGATCTGGGCCTTTCGGGTAACTGCCCCCAGTTTATATAGTGGCTATGACGTGCTGTGGCATGGAATACCTCTTTGGTCAGTTTGGGTCAGGTGTCCTGTCTACTTCCTCCCAGCTTCCCCTCCTCCCTGGCAGAGCATGAGACTCAGAAAGTCCTTGGTCAGAGTAAACATTACTGAGCAGCAACTGAAAACATCGCTGTTATCAGTGCTGTTCCCAGGCTGAAAGTCAAAAACACAGCACTGCACCAGCTAAGAAGGAGAAACATGACTGCTACTGCTGAACCCAGGACACCTGGGAGAAAACAGAACTTGCAAAAGAAAACAAAACCTATATTTTTGCTGGTGGGGCTCCCAAAACTGGCTTACTACAGAGTTGGGGTGTTAGTGCTCCTCTCAGTATGGAAGGTGAAAGGTGTCAAAAGCTTTTGAGCATCCATACGCCCCACACATCTGTAACACTCAGGCCAGTTTGCTCCTCTGGCAGATCACTCTTATTTCACATTGCTGACCCACAGGTGGGGTCCTCACCCAGTGTGCAAAACACCAATATACAGAGTCAAGTTATTTTATTGTCAGCTGTATTGCAAAATAGTGTGTAGGTGAGTCACTGTACATCAACAGCACTTTCACTTTGCTGGGGAGTTTTCTAGGCCAAAAAAAGCTACCTTGAAAGGCAGGCTGTGGCAGCATCTGCCTTTGCAGCCCAGAGGGAAAAGGTGTGCTATAAGACACTCTGGACTTCTGAAAGTAAGTGTTACGGTTTAGGCTCCAGGGGACTGGAGAGATCTCTGAGCTCCCATCACCACATGCCAGCTCAATGTGGTGAGCTATGCACACAGGGCTGGGAGAGCTGGCTTGTGCAACTTGGGCACCCAGGCCATGCCAACCTCACCCAGATAAGGAGCTTCCCAAGGTCCCTCCTAGCTTTATCATTCCATGATTTGCTACGTGCCAACATTCCATGATTTGCTACTGCCGAACCCAGGACACCTGGACATTGTGATGCCCAGTTGCCTTTTCAATCCATCTCTTTGAAGGATATTACTAAAAACAACAACAACAAAAGCAATAGCTTTTTTTAAATCAGCATTTGCTGAGGTTCATCAGTTTTCTGGAATTTCTGTTTTTCCAGCTTAGGTCATGATGCCCTACAGCTCACACCAGAAAGCTTCAGCCTACGAACTGCCAGCTAGCTCAGTTTCTAACTCAGAAAAACAAGGCGCCAAGCTGAACACCTCTAGTGTCACAGCAATCGTACATGGAAAAAAACCAGCAGCAAGTCTCAAGTCTCCCCAGTCAAGTTGTGCCAGTCCCCATGTTACACAGCTACCCCTTCCCGGCTCATTCCACCAGTTTTCACAGAATCAGAAATAACATGCTGGATCTAGCAGTAACATGACTGACAGCTTCTTCCCCTGTTCAAGGCATCACTCCCACCCATACACTGCACCCACTGCCCTCGCCAGCGTGCTACTGCACTGCTGCACTTGAACTGGGTTGCTCAAACGATTCAGGTTAAAAATACCCCACCACCACCACCACCAGAAAGAGGTAATTTTAACTCAGATCACTGCAGTGATCCAGTTGGGGATTTTTTGTGATAGTTTCTCATGAAACTATGACGTGAATTCTGGTCACAGTAACTGGTAATTGAACTTCACCCATCCTATGCTTGTAAAGGAATCCGCACATTTGGGTGTTAACTCTGGAGAATGTGTTAACTCTGGAGAATATGTTAACTCTGGAGAATATAACTTAGAGTAGAGTTAATGATAGACTTTCCATTGACTGTTTTAGCAGAAGTCTCCTGGACTGAAAACAGAATTTGAGAAGTTGCATTTTAAATCTCAGTCTGACTCTCTGCACAAAAGACAGGGAAGGCACAATACCAAACGCACAACAATAATGATGAGCTCAAGTGTTTGGAACTGTGCATTACATCTTCTGTTCGCAAAGAGAATGAATACTCTCTTGCTTGCCTGTGGACACCCTGGGTTCTCACACACAACAACAGGTCATGTGCCAGCAGCAAGGTTATTGTTCAGATTTCAAGGATCATTTTTCTGCTCCCAGTCATTCTGGTAGATCCTAATTGGCAAATTCCCTCAGCAGTATCAATGTACTGTGTTTCTTTCTTTGCTGATTGTACTACAAAATGTTATTAAATCAATATCTATAGACCACAACATCACAGAACACAAAAGGCTCATCTTTCTGTTACACCAGAGGCTGAATGCAATGTGAAGAAAATGAGGCATTTGTTTCAAAGAAAGGAAAAGACTGTAGTCATGCCATTTTTATTAGAAGCAGGCTTTTTCTGTGGGCTGCTAATGCAGGGTTACCTCCTGAAATTTAGGGTCGCATCTGAATTGCATCAATTGGAGACAGTTTTGGTTTTACATTTGTGTTTCTAGACCAATGCTAGACTGCCTGACCATTACAAAAAACCACACTTTTTGACTGGTGCTATTCCATATAGTTAGAAAATTTGTTAAGAAAAGTCTTGACAACAGAAATAGCAGCTTGTCACAGGGTAAGGAAGAGATGGATCTGTCATCATGAGAGATATCTCACTCAGCAGCAGACCTCTGCACCTGCCTCAGTCAACTCCTTCCTCTTCATCTAACATTACCTGCATCATTAAATACACCCACAACATATAGGTTAAAATAACTGCAATTTACAAACTTGGTACACAACAGCCTCATATATTCAGACAGCTCTCCAGAAAGGAGGCTGGACTTCTCCTTCTATGAAAGATCACATTTACTTTGTGCCTGCAGAACAGTGGCTGCCATTAACCCACACAAGCTTTCCACATCTTCAGTTTAATATGTCTGCTTTTATCTATTTCTATGTCTCTGTTATACACATACCAGTAGGGATCCTTGCTGAAAGAGTGTCCTCCGCAGCTCCCAGTGAATTAACATATACCATACTAATATTTTAATTATATATTAACATGTCATTTGATGTAGTATGCTCTATTATAGCCATGAAGTATACAGACTTACTGAGGCATTTTGATGGTGTAAGCCCTGTAACACCACTGCTGCAGGGACAGCCTGCAACAAAGCAGTTCTGCTTGCTGGCCTCCTTCACCAGGAAGAGAAGCTGGGGTCCCTGCTGCATCCCAGACAAATAAATGATCTTTCTGCCTCATCTTCCCGCATGTAAAATTTGGGTAGTGAACATGGTTGTGAGTTATTTTGAGTGCAAGCAACCTTTACATCTCAGTGAGACTAACAGTTTTCATCTAATTTAAAATGCCATAAAAAATTACAATCATAGAATATTTTATGTTGGTGGGGAGCTCTAGAGGCCACCTCCTCTTCCTAAGGGAGGCAGGGCCCATTTTGAAGTTGCATCATGTTGCTCAGGTCCTGTGACTTTTGAATATTTCCAAGGGTAGAGATTATGCATCTCTGGGTACTTGTTCCCATGATTGATTACCTTCACAGGGAAATTGGTTTTGTTCTATCTAATCTTCTTTGGTCCAGCCAATGTCCTTGGCCTCTCACCTTGCCACTGTGTATCACTGTTTTCTCTGTAGCCTCTCATCATTAGTTGAAGACACCAGTTAATTCCTGCTGGGGGATAAACAGTTCATTCTCTCCCCTCGACTGAATAAACCCAGCTCTTCTTGCGTTGGGATGACATTGGGACACACCTATTTCAGGACAATAGAGCCCAGTACATGCTTAACTGCAGCAGTGAGTTCCCTGCGTGCTTGAGCTGCTAAGATCCAAGTGAAGCAGCCACCACGTCCCATTTATCCCCTAGTCTTCCCAGTACCTCACCATGAACTCCACCACAGCTTAACCCCTCAATGATCTTGCCAGTGTACCAGCTCATGTACTCATTTCCTAAACCAGCCTGGTAAAAATACATCAGGAAGCTTTAGATGTAGTTGGAAAAGTGCTCAAGCAAACCAGATCATTTTGACCTGTCTTTGTTCAGAGGATGACTACGTAGGCAGCTGTGCCAGTTGAGTGGAGGAGCAACTGTTGGCCAACAGGTGGGTTCATCCAGGTCAGCTGGAAATCCTCACTCCCCTGCAGTGCAGCTCCAACTGGGTGCGTGACACAGCATCAGATACTTGGGCCCTACCACCCATAAGATCAGGATCCTATGCTTAATAAAATTCTTCTCCTGACACTTTGGCAAATCTTTCCAAGTCTTCAGCAGAGTAGTACTTGTTGACAATAACATTTACACCAGTGTATGAACTTTCCGCTTATACTGCTCTTACTTGCCAGGCAAATTACTATAAGGATCAATAAGAAGAAATATGCAGAACCATGAGAACTTGATTAAAGCACCCATGTGTGTTGCATTCAACCAGAGAAAACAAATAAGCAAAAGTCTTTTCTAATCCTTAAAGGTTAAGAAGCTTAAGTCAGTCTTGCAAAGATGTCTTGTCATACCAGCCTATCACTGAAAAGCCAGAGTAGAACAGAATGGAATGAAATGGAACAGAACTAAACTGTTTCAATTAAAAGGGACCTATAACAATCATCTAGTCAAACTGCCTGACTGCTTCAGGGCTGACCAACAACCAACTTCTACTGGGAGGATGGAGCAAGGAGATGGCTGGTGTCTTCTCCCAGGTAACAAGTGATAGGAGAAGAGGAAACAACCTCAAGCTGTGCCAAGGGAAGTTTAGACGGGATATAACCAAAGGTTGGTCAGGCATTGGAACAGGCTGCCCAGGGAACTGCTGGAATCACCACCTCTGGAAGTGTTCAAAACCCATGTAGATGAAGCCCTTAGTGACATGGTGTAGTGGTGGTCTTGGCAGTCCTGGGGTAATGGTTAGACTTGGTGATCTTAAAGGTCTTTTCCAACTGAGTTGATTCTGCGATTCTATGAAAGTTTAAATCATGCTGTGAAGGGCATTGGACAAATGTCTCTTGAACACTGGCAGTTTTGGGGCATCAACCACCTCCCTAGGAATCCCATTCCTGTGTTTGACCACCCTCTCAGTGAATAAATGCTTCCTGATGTCCAGTCCAAACCTCCCCTGGTGCAGCTTTGAACCTGTCTGAAATACCTTCTGTGTAGGTGCAGTGTGTGCCTATGGCAGTCAGAGGGAGTGACAGTACCACGAAGGAAGGTCAGGCTTATTCTGGGGTCCTCACTACCACACTGCAGGTTTCCAAAAGTGCAATACAGATGTTTCTGGGTCTTGTTCATGCCCATCCATTTTCAAGTTGATGCAGTTAAACCAGTGCAAGTTCTTATATGCATGTTTATTGTGCCCTGACCTCCGTCAGAACAGTCAGAATTAAATGTGAGTTCGCAGATTATACACATCCACTTCAAAATCTGGCTGCCTCTCTCTGGCTGGGCTCACAAAACTACATTTCCACTAATCAGCAGCTGAGCACAGGGCAGGAGAGAGGATTCAGTAATAATATGGCCTGGGAAGTCCAGCTGCTTTAGGGTTTTTAGCTGCTCTGTGTTTGCACGGAGGTGACAGTGAAGTGGCAAAGACAACAGAGCAGCCGTGCTCTCAGTGCAGGAGCAGAGCAGGGCTAGGCCCTCCAGTGCTCCTCACCTGCCAGCACATTTTTATCAGAGAGGGTCAGACACAGAGCATGACAAAATCCACACAAATAACAAACCTCCAGCGAGGCCATGACAAGACTGCCATCCCCACCAAGGAGAGGGCCAGTGCTCAGATGTGATCCTCAGCACAAGCTGAGTGCAACCCACAGACTCTGCTCTCAAGGTGTTCTTGCATTGGCTGTACCCAGTGCTACTCATATTAACTCCTAACAGCTCTGGTGACAATCATGACAAGAGACACCAAAGGAAGCCTTTTGTGCTTGAAAAGTTTCCCCCAGGCCGTATTTTGTGTTGCAGGTAAACCAAACTAGCCATGGAACACCTTGATTGAAGGTCTCCCCATCTTCACCAAAATGCTAACTCTGCCTTTTCCCCAGACTGTTGTGTCAGGACATTCCTCTCTTCCACCATGCTCTGGTCTATGCTCTCTTGTGGGAAAGTAAGATCTTTATTCTCTCATCACCTCTTTCATGCCTGCAGCCAAATGTCTTCACCTTATAAAGTCAGATTTCCTGTGAAAAGGATTTAGAAGGTAATTCCTCATTAATAAAAAAATAACAATTGTCATTAAGAAGTCCTTGCTAATGAGGGATCTGCCAAACACTAGACTAATTTATACAGTGCTTGTTCTCAGCAATACCTGTACTTTGAATTTGTGATGTCCAGCAATCATCTATCTGAAGCACTAGTACAAATCTTCTTGGGGTATAAACAGGCACACCACCATTTCCACGGACTTCAGAAGACAGAGGACAGCTAAAAAATCTTGGCTTTGATTCCCTGCTCTCTTGAAGCTACTCTTTTCTCATTTGTGTCACAGATAGGCAGCTCCTGAAAGCTCCTTCTATTAGAATCTTCCCTGAGAGCAGAAAGAACACGAGTAATGAAGCAAGGACCCTAATGACACATCTATGTGGTTCAGGGAACTTGAGCAAACTCACGGTGCTTGATGCTCCCCTGAGCAATAAGTATGCCATTGACATGTAGCAGCAGGGGCAGTTAAGTGATGTACTTTTTCCCCTTCCTTTTCCATGCAAACCTTTAAGACAAATAGTCCTCAAAAGCAGGTCACAAGTATATTATAGATGAGGGAGGCAGAACACAGAGGCAAAATAATTCAGCTCAGTCATATCCACAGCGGCCCTCTCCAGGGTTGGCTTCAGTCTCTCCACATTGCATCTCTTACCTGCAAAGTACTGAGGTGCAGAACTAGTGTCTTGGTTTAAGCTCAGTAACTCAGAACCACGCAGCTGTTCACTCACTCCCCTCACCTTCTTCTTCCCCGCACTCCTGGAGGGATGGGGAGGAGAATCAAAAGAATGGAACTCCCATGGGTTGAGAAAAGAACAGTCCAGTAACTAAGGTATAACACAAACCACTGCTGCTACCACCAATAAGAATGATAACGGAAATAACAACGGAAGAGAATACAACCACTTACCACCTGCCAACCAATACCCAGCCCGACCCAAGCAGTGATTTAGCCCTTCTGTGTCACTGCACCCAATTTATATATGATGTGCTGTCACGTCATTTATATATGCATGACGTGCTGTGGTATGGAATACCTCTTTGGTCAGTTTGGGTCAGGTGTCCTGTCTCTGCTTCCTCCCGGCTCCCCCTCCTTCCTGGCACAGCATGAGGCTCCGAAAGTCCTTGATCAGAGTAAACATTACTGAGCAACAACTAAAAACATCAGTGCTGTTAGCGCTGTTCCCAGGCTGAAAGTCAAAAACACAGCACTGCACCAGAAGGAGGAAAATGACTGCTACTGCTGAACCCAGAACAGCCAGCTTACTGGGCCTGTAAGGAGCCAGGCCCATGTTCCCCTGACTGTGAGCATCCCTTCAGCCTCAGCATGAGTGGCAGGGAAGAGGTGAAGAAGTGGAACAGGGACTTCCAGCCAGAGCTACAGGAAGTTAAATTCAGCAAGTTATAAGCACTGCCAATTTTTAAGTGAGGACTGTGTACAAAAACACCAGGAAAAACTGCCATAAAGCTTTGGTCATGGAATGCCTTTTACTCTGCACTTAACTTGTACTCCAACCACCCTGGCTGCCATACAGCTTTCAGCAGTGAATTACAGCTTACATGGTATTTTGCTATCAGTCAGTTCCCATGTCCTCCCCAGCTGTACGCCAAGGTCTCTCCCTTTCCCTCACTGGCCCAGCCAGCCAACCTAAAGCTGACTGCACCGAATGGAAACGCTGCCCAATGGCAAGGAAAGACTCCCATGCAGTTCAATATATTCTTTGGCAGAAAAATGAGATTAAAAAGCAGGCTAAATTACTATTTGTGTAACTGGAGTATCCTGGTTACAGAGCTTGTAACCATAACAACCATTTAAACAAAGCTTTAAAGAAAATATTCCCTCATTATTAAAATGTTGATCCTTAGTTCTGATTCAGTTTCTTGATCTTCCTCTCGTCTCTGATCTCTGAGCACATCTGCCTCCAAGTCTTACAGAAGACATAGGAAAGGAAGAACTGTTCTCAGAACCACTGAATATCCTCAACTAGTACTTGTGTCCTGTGCCAATAGAATGATGCTTCCTAAACACACGAATACAAAAAGGATCAGTTTGTCATGTGGGGATTTAGAGGCCTGTGAACATTATACAAGTAATCAGCTAGCAGAGATGCTTCTTAGAACAAGTCCCAAGCAATTAAACTGAGCCTACTATTAATCACAAGCCAAACACAAGTTATTACTTAGGATAGAGTCAAAATCATTTAAAAGCTCAGGCACTGAAGAAAAGCCACAAATATTTCGCAATGGGTACTTTAGTTTATTTACTTAAGTCTTCTCAATTTTATGGCTGGATTACCTTCTATCTCCCAAGAATCTATTCCACAGTTACGACTGCTGTGTTAGTAAGTCATGCAGGCATCACACAAAGGCAGCATTGTTATTCTGCAACTGGATAACCAGTTTTTTATTTTGAAAAGATCCTGCTGGAGCTTTTTATTTTTTTCAGCTGCTTGTTAAATGAGAGTGTAGCCAGGAAAATGGGACACAGCAGCAGTAAGATGGATGTGATCCACACACATGTTCTTCTCACAAGAAAACAAGTGCACTGCATGTTTAACAAGAGGGAGTAGCTTCAGGGTTACATTAGATAATGGAGCCAGATGTAAACTCTTGAATATACAGCACTCCAGCAGGTACCTACCTAAAAGGAAACCTTTCTTTACACAGGAGGAAGGAGCAAATTTCTTGGAACATGGCTTGAGAGTTACTCCTCGATTCCGCTATGGCTGAGAGCTATACCAGCTGTAGGTTCTCTGCACATCCCATTGATGTTGGTTGGCCATCACTGAATGAAAAGCAAATGTGCAGGAAACCCAGTGACTAATACACATATTTAATGCCAAAAAATACTAACGTACCAAGTCAATGACAAAGCACAGCAGCTGCAGCTGTTCTGGAATGCAGGTTTTGTTTTCTACAGCCAGGTTTTACTAGCATCAGAATGAACAGAAGCTGTTTCTCAGAATTCTGTCAGAATAGAAATCAAATATGAATATAGCTGTGTGAAACCTGGACATGTATTTTTAGGTGCACACACCTCCACACACATCGCAGCCTGAATAGCTCATTCACTTCCTCTGATACAATCAGGGATGCCTCCAGCAGGAACATGAGCCCAGGCATGCTCCTAACCCAATTTGCCTGTGCCACCCCTGTTTTAACTACATACTATATCATGTAACAGCTCGAAAAGCTTTTCTTCAGTACTTCTTCTTTCCTCCACATTCCCAGAACACTACTCAGCTTCTTTTAGCAACACAGTAATTACTGCAGCAGATCAAACCTGAAGTTCTGCAGTTTAATGCTCACTACCAAAAGTGGTTAACAACTGCAGTAATTAAGCTAGGGGAACAGCCTCCATCAGTTCTCATTCAGGTTTCCGACATAGGCTTAAACCATGACCTAAGATCCCTTCAGCAAAATACCAACATGGAATCACTGCATTCACTTGCAATTACTTGATGGCAGCTTATTTATATTTTCACCTCGTAAACAGATCTTTGTATTTTAAGAGGCAGCTATCCAGAGTGTTTTTCATAACTAACACAACATGAAGTTTTTCAGCTTCAAGGTTATTGAAGACAGCCACAGAATCTGCTTCAAAATTAAACCTGAACAAGTGCGGCTGGCTCTTTAGTATTTCCAATCCCCAAATCACACTTCTCTCTCAAGCGGTGGCCCTCCTTCCCCTGCAGCAGCATTTGCTTTATCTTTTCCAAGTCCTGATTGCCTTGATCATTTACCTCCTTCCTGCATTTCTCTATGGTAGTATGCAAGGGCTGAAAAATCATGCTGTAAGCCTT
The DNA here is from genome assembly GCA_024733675.1 of Psilopsiagon aymara. Taxonomy (NCBI): domain Eukaryota; kingdom Metazoa; phylum Chordata; class Aves; order Psittaciformes; family Psittacidae; genus Psilopsiagon; species Psilopsiagon aymara. The sequence continues at coordinate 12,475 of JANRGW010016661.1, read as the reverse complement.
ATGGAGCAAGGTTTACTAAAATGTATGATTAGATGATTAGCTGAACTGCTGAAAACCTTATGCAGGAAGCAAGGATTTGAGGCTCCTTGCCTTGCAACAGGGTTTCAGATGAAGTGTTCAGTTATAATGTAGAAAGCCTTTTTGCCTTGTGCTGCCATGTTGTGTTCTCCCCTAGGGAAGCCCTTCTGATATTTCGCAGGCATAGGAGGGCATATTTCCATTAACAGACTCAACCAGAAGTGAAGGATTCAACACTCTGTCCTCTATTCATCCCCACGGCCAATGGCTGGGGCAGCACACAGATATTCCTGAATTAGCTCCTAGAAGACACATTACACTACAGGGGGAGCATTTCTATATCAACAAAGTGAACAAGACTTTTGTTTTGCAAGGGGACACATCACCTCTCTCTATTCCTTTTACTACAGTATGACATCAAAGCTTCACTTTAATTGACACTGAAAACCTGTCTTCTCTGTGCCCTTTAATACTTAGGGCAACTAGAGTTTCTCTATAAAGAGCAGGGGCGATAAATAGTCAAGAGAAGAAGGGGAAAAGAAGAACCCACACTGTTAGCTGTCTGGTATTTATTACTTTTTAATACAGAGAAGTCACAACAAAATATTCTCTAACAACACACGCAAATGATATCATAACCAATTATTTTAATTTCATTAACATTCATTTGCTATGTACATATTCTCCCATCTGCAAAAGTGCAAAGAATGTCTCAACAAGAAACCTTTATGGACAAGGATATTTTTGAGGGGTTTTCTCACCAGTGACCTTACAACATGTTTGTCCTCAGTTACCTAGTACAACAAAATGAAGAGTACATGGGAAAGAAGGAAGAAAAGAAGAAAGAAAAAAAAGGAGAAAAAAAGAAAAGAAACTGGGTTAGATGCCTCCCTTGTAGGAATATTCCCTATTTTCCCAACTATATTCATAATGAATACAATGCTCACTATTGGAGATGTTAATGGAAATAGACTATAGGATAGTCTATGGGCTGGCTATAGAATAATGTAGTTTTAATGACTCTGCAGCATTAGGCAGAACAAGAATTTCAGGCTGTTCACCTTGGTAGATGTCAAATTACACATCAGCATGTGAAAGATGTCCATCACGTTAGTTATGGTTATCAAAATTTAAACATCCCATTGATGGATTAATTCATTTTTACACATCCGAAACATGAAGTCTACCTAAATGCAAGCCTCTCCTATGGAAAACAGTTAACTACTGGAAAGAAAAGCATTTGCACATGCAACTCCTACTAGTATCTCAAGGAGCATCGCACACTTAAGAAGAATAGAATGAACCTCTGAATCCAGAGGACTTTATTCTCTTTTACAAACAGTATTTCAGGCACAATGCAATCTCATCACAGGCCAGATTAAAAAAATCCACACAGCATCAGAAAAACGAAAGGCAATGAAGAGTAAACTTCAGCCGAATAAGCTAAGCAAGGAGCCGGGAAATCATTTCCCTTTTGACACATTTAAAAGCTCATGACAACTTCCAGTGCTCATCAAGGCAGAAAGCAAATCAACTGCAGTCTAGTTTAAACTCTGAAGTAGCTATTAGGTCCCCAAAAAGTTACCTTTGCTTTTCCACTTACGCAAAGCCCAGCTGAAACTCTCATGGCCAAAGGGTGGGCCTGACTATTTCACTGGCATCTTACGCATGTTACAGAAAATATTGCATTTTGCAGTAACCAAAGCCCGGTTTTCAGTACCAGCAAGAAGGCAAAGCATTCTTTAAAATTTATTTTGGAGTGAAAGCTCAGAGGAATCTTTCTGTAGCTCAGCTGGTTTCCATCGAGGATCATTTTTACAGTGCTACGAGTGCTGCTAGCCTCCAGTTGAGAGATGTGTTTTGCAAGAAAACAGGCATTTCCTCCAGTGGTAGGTACAACACACTGAACAGCAGAATTAAAAGGAAAAGCGGATGGAAAACCAAATGGTTTTCTTGGATGAATTTGTACATAAGTCCTTGCCACTCTTAAGACTTTAAATATGCTTACCCCTCCCCATTTTCTTAGTCTGCTGTGTTCTTTGCTTTGACTTGAATATCCTGTGCAACCTTGCACAGAATTGTGTTTTTAAAGCTAGCCAAATTCCCTTTTTCCACATCTACCGATTCTCGATTGTCACACGTACATGTCTGGAGAGGCATCTAAGTACTTAAAAAACAGAATAATAAATTAAGCTACTTCTAAGGAAGCCAAACAAACAAGTATGTAGAAGGACTCCAGATCCCACGACTCCCCTACAGTGTGCGTTGTACCATGACACTTCCACTCTCCAAGTGCATAAGAAGTGGATACACAGCACCATGTAGCCCATGTGGGAATTAACATCCTAGACTCACAGCATGAGTGACTGGCACTCAAGAACAAATGCTGCAGTAACAGATGTATCCTTTAATTTTTCTCATTACAGGAGCTGTCTTTGCTGTGTGATTTCAGACTGCTTTAACAGTCTACTCATTGTCTATCTGGTCTGGTTCTAATGGTACTGCCAGGCAATGCAACTCCAAACCTGGTTAGCCACCCTAACTCCATCAGGTTGCTCAAGGCACCATCAAAGCTGAAGGGTTCATCCTCCATGAGGAGTTAATTCAAATCCATAAGGGAAACCTCACTGCACAGCTAACCAGGCTGTGTAACTGTACGAGATCGACAGTCCAGATGAGAATACCATTAACATTGCTGGCGGCTTCTAAGGACATTACTACTCAAGTTAGCAGTAAGTCATCTGTACTAACATAAGCCCTCTGTGCAGCTTGAGTATTACTCGAAGACTGGCTAATGCTAGAAGGAGCTAATTCTGCAGTGAAGACAGCCAGGAAATAAAACTGTGAACTTGGCATTTTTATGCACAATGAAACACGGATATTCAGTTCTAGTTTTAGAAGCACATCAATTTCTTAACTTAGCAGAAAGCATAATACTCAGACCAGCATATGAAGCACTTGTTTGGCATTTGACCTTTTCGTTTTCTTTCCCAGGGTAGCAGAGTATCAGGGCCATTTTCAGGACCATGTTTTCAACAGGCACACTCTTTAAAAAGATTCTTATTTGGAAAAAAACAAAATAAACTTCAGAAGAAACAAAAAATAATCCTGCCTCGTAAACAGAAACAAACCCCACACCTCTCAAGTGGACAAACAACTCCATAAATACACTACGGAAAAAAACAAAAAAAAAACCCAAACTCTCCTGTAAATCTCAATTGCCTCAAGAAACCAAGCAAAAGATTGATAACCTATTTTAAAAATTTTATTCAAGGAAGGAAGAAATGGGAACCAAGAATCAACAACTGCAGAGTCTACACAGCCAAGCCCTCTGATACAAATTCACTGACTAATGCATAGCCTATTTCATACAGCACAGAGGCATGTAGAAAGTAAATATGCCAAGTCTGCATAGTCTCCAAGTTTTTAGATCCTGGACTTAATGCCATTTTGGAAGACAAAGGTGCAGAAACTAATTGTCATAAAAAGCGATGCCATATTTTGTACTCAGTACCTCTCAGCTCTTACAGGTCTGACAGACCAGATCCTGCTTCATAGTCGTCCTTCCACACCAGCCACACCAGTCTGCAGTAGGCAGCAAAGCCCCAGCCCCAGCAGACACATACAAACACATCCCCATTCAGCTCAGCCTGTTCCTCCCCTAAAATGGCTGTGAAGAAACACCTTCAAATAAAGCATTTTATGATCTCCAGCTTGTTTTGGTATGAACAGATGAGCTGGCTGGGCACAATGACAGCCCTGGTGGAAGCAGCACTATTGCCCTATGGTCCGTCAGTGAAGACAACACACATCAAATGCACACAGTAGGAAGACACTATGCCACAAAAATAATTCATTTCAAGATTGCATTTTCTGGCATACATTTACATTCACTTGTCACGATACCTTAGTTTACCCCATCTCAGGAAATCTCAAAGAAAGCCTGCTCAGGTGACTGGCAGTGCAGGGCCAGCTCCTGTGCCCATGGGAACCGATGCAAAAGGCTGAAGGAATTCAACAGTAACAGGACGGTTTCTTTCCAGGGATTTCCCATTTCCACCAAGCTGGAGGGACAAGAGTCCCTACACAATTACCCATTTTCCAACAGGCCATATTTCTCTGTTCTGTGTGTCTCCCCACACCCTTTCTATAAACTGTATTACAATTATAGGAAAAAATAAACCCAAATCATTTTTAGCTGAACTTTACCCCCCACTCGGGATATATTCAAAGGCCATTAAATTGGCTTGACTCCAACCTTCACAGAGATCTTGTCAGGAGGATTCTGGTTTTAACAACGTGTATATATACATATTAATATGTACACAAAGAAGCTGCTCTTTCAGTTAGAAAAGAAATTAAATTTCATCACAGAATGAATCCTATAAAAAGATATGTAATAAAGTTGAAATACCCATAAAATAGCTATTACTAAAGCAAAGCTTTCGTCAATAAGCCTCCAAAACTTTAAATGAAGAAAATGGCTTCACAAAGTGGTAGTCTAGATTTCCACAGTGAGGACACTGCTGGACGTTGCTGTATTCAGAGAAATACTGCATGCCAATCCGTACATCTATTACTGGCTTCCCACAGTGCTTACAGTTCAGTCGAGCCTGTAAAAACACAAAGAAACAAAAAAATCCCTTTTGAAATAACCATACTCACCACTGAAAAACAAGGGCATCACACACAGTCTTTGCCCTGCCCTCCCTGGCAGGACAAAGGGTAAGTTAGGAAACCAACAATAATGGGATCTGATGGTAAAGACACTCCTCACCAGGACTGATAACTCGCAGGCATACACAATGCTTTCCACATGAAATACCACCACTGAATTCTGGAGAGTAGGTTACCTCCCACTCTGACTGACAGGAAGCAGAGAATTTCAAAGTTCATTTATGCAAATGACTGTTTTGTGTTGCTTAATCTGAGAGAATTCCTCAATCCCCAGCATAAGAAGTGCTGCCTCAGTAAATCATTAATGAAGCCCCGAAAGGAAGAGAAATTTTACATTTGTGCCATGCAATTCAACTGTTTAGGTTGATGTTTGAACATGATCTATGAAATACATCAGCATTTTTATCTTTTGGCTTAACAAATCTATTACTCGATCTACTTTATCAGCACAGCATGGTGTTGTGTCACTTTTAAGTATTTCTTTAAACATTTATAATACATATCAGGTTACACAAACTTAACATCACTTCAAGGACATATTCTATAAATTTCAACATTAACTGGGTGGATATGAGAAATAATTAAAGGTCAAGGGTGAGGACAGACAGAGCTATTAATGTTCAGCAGTAACAAAAAAAGTCAGTCTTCAGAAGAAACCCAGCTGAGAAACCTAGCCCAGCTGATGTAAAGAAAGCAACAGGCGGTGTGAAAGCTCAGCAGGCCATTTGAAATACGCACGAGAAGCAGAAGGGATTTGAGACTGTAAAGGAGTTTAAGAGTAAAGGTAGCAAATGATCAGTGGGGGCCTTAGCTGCACCATAGTTTAAACTCACTTAAAGCCCAATACACGAATAAAAGCTTCAGCTCTTCACTGTAAAGAACAAAAAAACATTTTCTATGGCAATCTTGATTTAAGGAATTTTCCTGGGATGAGAAGAAGAAGAAATTATTAAAGTACTATTACTGCTGACACAAGACTCAAAAAGAAACAAACCACCAGCTTCACAGCCATCTGCTCTGCTTCAAAAGCATAAATTTCAAGAAATACAGTCTAGTGCAGTATAGATTTGTAGGAATGTTTTTCAGAAAAATGTTGTTTTCCCTCTTGCTGCTACCCAGGACATCAACAAGGTGCTAGTAATCTGACAGTGGCTGCAATTCATTATCTTACATGCCCTTTTGTAATGTGTGATTAAACACTTTGAAATAAGGTATGCAATTATTCAAAATAAAATTAGGAGGGCAATAAATCATATACCACATTTAAATGTCATTCCTCTGTATGCATGGAATCATCTGCAGCAATCATGGTGAAACAATAATGCACATTATCTGGCAATCACAGTCACCGCAGCTAACGATTTCATAGTTCTATTACTTACCATGTACTGTCACACTATCCATTAATCATATAATTAAGACTCTTGTATAATGAGACCTTAATTCTTGTCTTGTACATTCAACAGAAGCAATTCACATTTAAATTTGCTGGCTTTTACACAACTAGCAAAATGGCATCAGTGGTTTATCTTTAGAAATGCCTATTTTTTAAAAAAGGTTACAGTCTCAAGAGGCACTAAATTTGGAGGCAATATCTCTGTCTTTAATCGCTGTCAATGTCATTTTAACCAGCAGCAGCAATACCACTTGTCTTTTGAGCAACACGTTTCATTAAGTATGTTAAATGTAAAGTAAAATGGCATTTCACATACTGACAAAATGGTATTTTAGATGGCTCTGAAGCGCACACATTACCATGAACTGATCACACTTTGAATGAGTGTGACTTTGTAAGGCTGTTGTCCTAAGTCAGTAAGAACACCAAAAGCAACAGCCCTTTTCTGAGCATCTCAGCAGACCACTGAGCTCTTCCCAGACAAATGCTTTTTCCATGGCTGTCTACCCCTACTTGCACAACAGAGTGCTCTGCCCATCATAGGAACAATTTTCTTGGATGCTGATGATCCTGCTCCCTCAGGCACACATCTACTCTGCAGTAATCCCAGGCTTTGGATCTTTCTCACCCAAGGCATAGATTCAGTGAGCATTTAATGAAAAATAAGCTGGTGTAGGCTGTGCCAGAGTACCATCACCAGGGTCAACCACAGCAAAGATTAAGCAGAGCTGCGTAATCTCTAAGCACAAAGACGCTTTAGACCTTTCCATTCCATTGGCTTTTTTTTGCTACAATTATGGTAAAATACAATTCAACCAACTAAAAGAAACCTGCATACATGAACATCTGCCAGAAATGTGCAACTGTTATTAAAATTGTTACTACTGGAATTATACCAGATAGTGAACATACTAGTGAACTTGCTAGCAATAATCCTAAATATCAGATTTAACTGTTAATACATTTAAGGGGGCTTTATTTAAAAACATAACTACTGATCACTGCATTGGCCTTTGTCTAGCTATAGGCCACTGGGCCTTGTAAGTCAAGACAAAGGCACAGGGACTTCGTTAGCTCTCTTGTATTGCACTCACAGGTACAGGCTGGAAAAGGACAGAAGAAGAGAAAGGAAAAGAGATACATAAACCTTGGCTTTACTTATCATCAGTTGGAATTTTACCTCATGAGTCTTATTCATATATGTTACTAACCTGACAACAGGGAGATGCTGCCAGAATATCGTAGGTATACATAGTTCCCAGTTGATGCCAGCTTCCATCCCATCGGGACTTGCACTTGATGCAGATAATTTTGTGAACCCCTTCTAAGCAGTCTACACAAACAGCATAAAGGTGCATAAGCCTTCCTGTGGACAGGAAAGAGACTTCTTAATGAGACCAGAAGAGAAGATTAAAACAGACATTTCCTACAACATGTTATCTGCCCAACAGTGATACAAATCATACCTTATTTTCTTTTTAAGGATAAACGATAAAAGTAAAAAATGTTTCTCTATGGGAAATACAGGGCTTGACTGAAGCTATTTTTCATGCATGTAAAACTCAGGAATTAGTCGTCACCCTGACCACCCTCCCTTCCCCCATTTGCTGATACAACTTAGCAATATATTTTATGAAAGAAGTTGCTGAAACTCCATGTACAGATGCCAGGTTAAGCTACATGATCAGCTGCAGTGTTTCCAAAACCAGAATTGTTCATCTCCACCTGACAGAAAAAGTGGAGAAGTGTTGAAGCTTATTAACAAGCTGGGTACAAGATTCATTTAACAACTTGCCAACATCTTCCAGCAAAGATGGAATTAAGGATCTGATATTCCTCCTGGAAAAAAAGCAACAGCAAGAAGAGCAATTGTCTTTCATGTACTTTTTTTCTGTCCATTAAGTATATTTAAAAACATTATATGTATTTCACATGCATGGACTGTAACATGCCATTCAGAACTATGAATCTATTGAGCCCTATCATGACCTCAGGCTTGGTATGCACAGTCACTTTCAAAACCTGAGTTATAGTGACTTCTGTAAAAATCAAGTGGCTCAGACTTGAAAATGAAACATTTTCCCTACATAAATGTGACTAAACTCACCAATGCAAAATCCAAGATGCAAATTTCACACCAAACAAAAAGTCCTGCATAAATTACGGAGATCTGTCACCTAGATTATGCCTGATTTGCAGTGACTGAATTAATTTCTGGTTTAGTAGTTGGCTATTAGAAGTGGGCTGTCACAGAGTACTAATCTGTAATATGCCGTGTTTTGTACTAGTACATAAGACAAAGCTAAGAAGTGCAGTTACAGATCAACTAGGAAACAGGACTTATTACTTGCATGTAGTATGTGTTTACTTTGGATTGCAATCTGTGCTCTTCAGCATCAAAGTACTGAACACATTACAACCTGTAATTTAATGAACACACGCATCTTGTACTCTTGTAGATAAAAGGGAATGAAATACTGACAATTTATGATTGGTCCATACCATACACTTTCAAAATTAATAGTTTGGTTTCTAAATTTGTTTTGTTTTTTTCAGCCAGTTATTTTAGAAAAATCAGAAGTAAAAACCAGATTCTTCCTAAAATGTATATACAAAATAAACTTGCTAGTACAACTCGGCAAAAATTGAGCTATTCCTCACTGGTGTGTTCACCTCTAGAAAATGTGATGTGATGAGACTGAAGTGCAAACATAATGAACTCTGTTCCGAAAGTGAACACTTGAGATTGGAAACATCCAAATAATTTCACAAACAGAAGACTTGTGTTGTGCAGGAAGATAGGATACCATTCCCCATCTGAAGTTCTGCACTGTTCCTGCAATTTAAAATACTGTATTCCTCCACTGCATAAATTCTTTTGCATGTAGGAAATGAGGCACATGGTATCTTAAAACACGCCTGAAATAAAAGAAGTTATTTTGCGCACACCCTGGAACCGCACCTTAAAAGCTTAATTTCATTTCAAAGAGTACTCGTGTTTATAAACCATTTTACCCAGGACAAGGAGGTAAAAATTTTAACAATTAATTATTCACAGCATCTTGTCTGAGCAAGTTTTTCAGATGTATCAGCCAATGGGTAAGGAGCAATTAATTAAAAGACATATTTTTGCAGAGTTTCATTCTTAGTGGTAAACGTTAATGAGTGATGAGTTTCACTCTTGCTAAACCAGCTCTTAGGACTGATGAAATCGCAAGCACATTGTGCATGCCTCCCCATGAAAGCAAATAAGCATTGTTATCTCACACACATACATTCCGTTTATCCTGGAGCTTTTTTTAGCTTGTACATTTGCTATCACTTCTCCTTAAGTACATTAGGCAATACGGAAACAATAATGTTAGCGCGAATACAGTTCAGTGACTTAGTCCATTATGATTTAAGCAAAGAAAGAAAAAAATACAAAGTTTCTTGAGCAAAGGAATGTTGCATAACATGTATTATGGCCATGCATAGGATATAATAAATTTATTGAAAATGAAATGTCAAAATACTTCTCATTAGTGCCTTCCCAACACCTTTTTCAAGATATAATTCTGGTTTTGAACACCCAACTATGAATACTTTCTCTGACTGACTTGAAACGTGCTGGCTGCTAGCGGGCTGCAGGACAGGCATGTTTTGCCATGTACCACCTGGATCACTTAGTATGGGCCACAGCTTTCAGGAAGAGCTGATGCGCATCCTAGCCCACATCCATTTGTTCCTCTAGGAGGAGAAAAGTAACACATTCCTTGGTCTCAACTCAGCTGGGAGCTGGGACATGATCAGACTGCAATCCAAAGAGGTAGGAGTTTAGAAGTAAGTCTAAAACCCTCACTATGCCTTCGCTCCTTCAACCCACCATATTAAATGCTTACTTCTAAATATGTCCAGACTCTCCAGGCCAGTGTTAACATAGGCCAGACTACAGTCCTCTCCATATTAAAAAAAAACCAAAACAGTTTGCTATAAAACAAAACTGACATTCTTCAGTCTGAAAACAGATGAGAGGCATCTCACCGCACCGGTGGTACAAATATAACTTTCACCCACACTGCAGGACAGCATGTTTAAATATAAAAGGTTGTTTAAAAGGTTGATGCGTATCTTGGAGTAAAGCTCACAACAGATAAAACAGAACACACATGCTGCGAACAAATTGGCTGGGAAACCTTCCCACAATCTACCTAGAATCCAGACAAGAAACGTTTTAGTCGTAAACCAAAACACAAGGCATGGATCTTTCTATACAGCATTTGCTTTTGGTTAATTCTTCCTAAGTGTTTCAATCTGATCCACGTGATTAATCTGGATGTGACTTCAGGCTCTAGAGAACTGCTTAAAAATGCAGAATTGGAATGAAAAACTATGATGGGGAGTACAGGGCACAGAAGGCAGTTCCATCACTTAATGAAACCTAGCATGACTGACAGACAACCTGTACCTTGAAGGTGACAGGGAACATCATATTCAATCTCATCGTGTCTTGATGGGCTAAGGAACAGGGTCCCATCCACCAGCGGAAACTGTTCAAACACTGGCAGCGCCCTGTGGCATAGTGCACAGTTTACAACGTTCCTGTGGCTGGCACTAAGAGCAGCAAGGATGAACTTCCGAAGGTCCTCCCCTTGGCCCACCTGGGCATCATCTTCCATCCGCACATGGAAGGTATTCAATTTATGCCTGGGGATGTGAGTAAGCAGCTCAGACAGATCGAGCCTTCTCAAAAACTGCACGGGGGCATCGAAGTGTCCTGACCTATGAGCTTGCAAGCCAGCTGCCCCATAATCAAAATGCGCATTCCTGAACATGCCCCCACCAGCCATGTTCTTCTTGTGGGGCTCCAGGTGTATGGCGTTCTTCAGAAACTCTCCTAGGTATCGGGAGGAGCGAGGGACGCTGAAGTGCGTGGGGGCAAGAATAGAGTAGCCAGTGGGTGGTGACTGGCCAGGAGAGACACAAGGCGAACGGATGGTGTAGCTGCCACCCATGACACCCTTCTCCTGGGAGTTCTGCCTGTCCATTGAGTGCCTTCGCTGGATGTCACTACTCAAGCCTTTCTGCGGCTTGTTGGCTGGCCTGCCCTTTTTGGCCTCCTCTGCTGACTCTGCCATTGACCTTCCTGTACTCTTCTCCAACACGGACTTTTTCTTTTTATCATCCTGCATTCGCTTCACTTGGTACCAGTCAGTGTCCTTCTTTAAATGACCCTGCCCACACCGACAGGAGCAAAAGCGAAAAGCTAGGTCATAGCCCTTCTTTGTCCACATGTTTTGGCGACACTGCTTTTCGTTCCAGCTCCTGGCTCTGCCAATGCAATTGAACTGGACAAGGATACTGCTTTCCCACTCATAGAAGCACTGAAGGTGCATCCAGGTGCTGTATGGACAATGCTCGTTGTTGCATATAACCTTCTGGTAGTCATCCTTCTCCAGGTCCACTGGTCTTCCAAAGCTACAGATCAGTGGAGTAGCACAAGGGGCTTCTGTGGAAGATAAAACAGATGCATTAACAACCTAACAGCCCACTTATTGCAATACTTTTTCAAACACTGTGCTAAACATAAGTGTGAGCTCTTACTCATGATCTGTATTATCAAAGAGCCCACAAGCACTATCTGCGGGTTAGGGCAAAAAGCAGTCTTTGCCAGAAAAAGTTAAGTACATGAAAGGAGATATGGAAATAAGAGAATAAAGAAACAAAATGGAACTACAGCTTGTTTAATACTCAAAGCGCCTTAGAAGCATTAGCTCTCCTCAAGGGTTTGTAGATACTGTTGCAAGGCCTTAAGAAGTGAGGAGAAAGCTTTGTGGATGTTTCTGGAAGGTTGCTTAGAAGCCTGAGAGGCAGCATGTGGAGAACACATAGATGTTTGTTTGAAAAACAAGGAGGCAATACAGCCTGGCTTTGCAATCACAGGGAGAGGCAGGAATTGATCTTTTCTTTGGGACTAAGCAAGAGACAATAGCTACGGAGAGAAGGAGGAAGCAGAGGACTTTGAAAGGCAAGACAAAAAGCTTATGTTCATAGTACAGAAAGCAGGGCCTTTGTTACATTGCTTAGGTAACTATAGACTATACTACCATCACCAACCTCCTGGATAGCGAAATTTCACAAACCAAACAGTCCTACAACACAGACAAATTGAAAAAAACAAATGCCCCTCTACTCTGCTCTCATGAGACCTCATATGGAGTACTGTGTGCAGTTCTGGGTCCTCAACATAAAAAGGACATGGAACTGTTGGAAGAAGTCCAGAGGAGGGCCATGAGGATGATCAGGGAACTGGAGCACCTCCCATACAAAGGTAGGATGAGAAAGTTGGGGCTGTTCAGCCTGGAGAAGAGAAGGCTGCGTGGAGACCTCATAGCAGCCTTCCAG
>JANRGW010016659.1:12672-43725 GCA_024733675.1 Psilopsiagon aymara | reverse complement strand
ATCTGAAGGGGGGCTATAGGGATGCTGGGGAGGGACTCTTCATTAGGGACTGTAGTGAGAGGACAAGGGGTAACGGGTTCAAACCTAAATGGGGGAAGTTTAGATTGGATATGAGGAAGAAATTCTTAACTGTGATGGTGGTGAGGCACTGGAATGGGTTGCCCAGGGAAGTTGTGAGTGCTCCATTGCTGGCGGTGTTCAAGGCTGGGTTGGACAGAGCCTTGGGTGACGTGGTTTAGTGTGAGGTGTCCCTGCCCATGGCAGTGGGGGTGGAACTAGATGATCTTAAGGTCCTTCCCAAACCTCACTATTCTATGATTCTATGAAACTGGTAAAGTCACAGTTTTTGTATAGATGCCTGAGCTTTCTTGTGCTGCCTAGTAATGGGCCAGTCTGACCAAGCGTTTCTCAAGAATGACAATTATTTGTCCCCCAGATACACAGCAATTTGGAATCGCCAAGTCAGTTTTACCACTTCAGTAAAGGAAGCCATTATTTTTTCCCTTTGAATATGTCAGGTTTCTATTTGGCTTGACGTGCTTTGGGAGGAATGCGTTTTTAGTGTGTTTCAAGTGTAATGGTGAGTTACTAAGAGATGCCGTGAAGCACAGAACAGGTTTTCAGATTCACTCTGCTTCAGCACTTGTCTTCTCCATTACAAGTTGGGCAAAGGGATCTGGCAGAGGGATATGTTCCTGGAACTTACTACACTTGCTGTCTGTGCAGCATGTCTCATTCATTTCTACTAACAGGTTATGGAAACTCAGTTCAAACTATTGCACCTAATTCAGGGCATGTGTCATAGAATCACAGAATCCCAGACTGGTTTGTATTGGAAGGGACCTTAAAGCTCATCCAGTTCCAACCCCCTGCCACAGGCAGGGACCCCTTCCACTGGAGCAGGGTGCTCCAAGCCCCTGTGTCCAACCTGGCCTTGAACACTGCCAGGGACGGGGCAGCCACAGCTTCTCTGGGCACCCTGTGCCAGTGCCTCAAGGAAGAGCTTTCAGAGAAGACTCTCACAGGGAAGAGCTTCTTCCTGATGTCTAATCTCAGCCTCTCCTCTGGCAGGTTAAAGCTATTTCCCCTTGTCCTGTCACTACAAACCCTTGTCAAAACCCCTCTGCAGGCTTCTTTTCGATCCTATTAGGTATTATTATAAGGTCAACAAGGGACAGTCCATTGAAGGAAAGGCAAGAGGCAAGCACAAATTGGCTTCCCAGAAAGAGGGCAGGCACTCCCAGGCTTGGCTTTTTTTTCTTCCCTGCTGGTCTACCAGAAGTATCTCCATCAAAGAGTAAGTTCTATTTTATTTGAGGACATATGAAGTGTCCTCTTTTAGCAGCTCGAAATATACACATATAAACTGTCCACAGCCCCATCAGCAAGACCTTTTCAGGAATGAATTGGACGAACCATTTATTTAGCCACCAAATACGATGACAAAGCAATTGTCAAGAGTTTCAGGCCATAAACTCAGCACTGACATTCCCATTTCAAGATAACAGCTTGGCTCTCTGGTGAGCAGTGCAGGCACTGGTCAAACCTTAAGGAAAAAAAGAGAGATTTTTTTGTGAGCCCAGCCTGTGGGGCTTCTCTTTGTCATACAAGAGTAATTATTTTGCTTATCTCATCTCTGGGTAAGCCTGATGGTTGCATTTCATTAGATCCCATAGGGATAGGTGTTGTACCAGGCTTTAAGGAGAGCTGATCCTGAGGGGGGTAGAGAGAGCTGGATATTGAGAGACTATTAGTGCAAATACACTATTAGAGAGAACAAAGCAGATAAAACAAATATGGCCCCTTTAATTATGGCCAGGCAATAATTAATTCATGTTGTTAACTAATTAATGACTCACTTTGAGGACAAGGAAAAAAGGTCTGTTTATAACTTACAATGATGTTATTGCTGCTCAGAAAACAAAAACAAAACGTCAATTGAAGATCAAACAGCTCTGTCAAGGCCTGAATTTGTTTCCAGGAAATCCTGTGTTCTTCTCACCACGGAGCAGTGATTCATAGTTGTGTCTTGCTAAACAGACTAAAGCTGGGTGCTCTCATTTGCTCCACATTGACAAGTTTTCACGTTTTTTGTCCAAATGTGCAGATTCCCAGAGCCAAAATAAGCTGCAGAGTGTCAGACAATGATAAAAATTGGAGATTTATTACAGGGCTAGTATTATTTTAGCACTTTGGAGACCTGGTAGAGAGCCAAGACACTCTTCTCTTTCCTCTTTGCCAAGTATTGTATGAAACAGAACAAAACAATATGGTGCCTGCCCTCAAACACTCATGTTCCAGCGAGCTGGCATGTGGAAAATGTTCCAGGTCCTGCAAAAACCATGACTTTCCTGGAAGGCTGTGATAGCAGTTGCATCACACAGTCCCACACATGGGCATGGGGCACCCACAGTTTGGAGAAATGGATGGTGATCTTGTGGCTTATTACTCTTCCGTCTCCAGTAAAGATGAACCTAAAAAGGCACAGTCTCGGAAGGCAGGTCAGAGATTTAGAGATGTTTCCACCCTCTCAGTCCCTTTCAGTGTCCCATAAAGCTGGCTCCCTTAAAATGGTTATTTGTTTTACACAGAGAGAGCTCAAGCTCATATGGCTGCTCCTTGGCTGAAAGAAAAGCAAGGTCTTAAACTAAACAAGTCTGTCATTTCCCATGCAAGAAGAATGCTTGAGGAGCTTGTCTGCTTCTTGCTCTCCAGAAATAAGAGATCTGTGGCCAGAATCTCAACTACTGAAACCTGTACGAACTGGAACAGCTCTGCTGATTACTATATGGATGATCAGGTCATCAGCTGCAGTTCTGGCCTGTTTTGTTTTTCTTCCAAATTTCTCACAAGAAGCCTTTCTGAGACAGGGCAGTAAATTGCTTCTTGCTGATGCTCCTTCTTTCTACTTGGATGTGCATTTCATCACCAAACTAAGCAGAAGCAGATGGGGAAAAAAAAGCCAAGTAGGTCAATAGCATCACAAATATCAACCACAAAGAAAAGCTTTCAAAACCCCCAACAACCCTCAGGAAGCCCCCTGACTCACCTAACACTCATTACTTGCACGAAGAGACAAATTGGTCCCTACTGAGCATCCTACAAGAAATACAACCACTCCCTAGATAGCTTAGAATTTCCAGGTCTTAGTGAAAGAATCATGAATAGGGGCAAAACACTGCACCAAAGAGCACTTGTTAGCATTTGCAATGGGCTTGTTAGTAGACAGGTATGCTAATACTTGGCTCCCCAAAATGCTATGGAGAGCATCACTTCCCTCTTTTCGGCTGAACTGGCACAGGGTGCCCAGAGAAGCTGTGGCTGTCCCATCCCTGGCAGTGTTCAAGGCCAGGTTGAACACAGGGGCTTGGAGCAACCTGCTCGAGTGGAAGGTGTCCCTGCCCGTGGCAGGGGACTGGAACTGGATGAGCTTTAAGGTTCCTCCCAACCCAAACCAGTCTCTGATACGACAATTCTAACAGCAGAAACCCACAATAGTCAAGTAAGCAAGCAGAAGAGTGAGCTGAACAGACTGTTTTACTGTAGTAACACACAGTCTGTAGCCATTATTAGAAGAAAACCTGAAAGATTTTTATTGGCAACACAAGGCTTTAAGGACATTGATCATTCAGCCTAATCACACAGCTGAGCATATCTGATTTCCTTTTGCACTTGTCACGGTTTTCTCTTCAACACTTTTGCTAAAAGAAAAGAAAACCCTTTTAGAATCTCAAGTAGTTACACAACTTTGAGCTAGCAAAGAGAAGGGGAAGCTTGAAATTCCTGCAGCAGATACAGAAAATCTTAGTAACAGCATGAGAGTGGCCAATACTTACTCACTTTTGATCTGCCATTCCTGTTAAAAAAAAGATTATATCCTCCTCCTCTTCCAAAACCCAATACATGTTACGCTTTCAGCTCAGCTCTTGGAACTAGTTTTCTACAATTCCCAACGCCAAAATTACCCAGCTGCTCTGTCATTGTGATTAGCAATAGAATAATTGCTTTTATTATGACAATAATCCCAGTGACAACAGTGAACTGTAAAGTGGATTTAAAGGCTGGGGGATCATCTTGAAACTGTCATTAAGTATCAGATGCTAAGTACCAACTAGGTGACGAATAAGAAGAAACTCAAAAAGGCAGAAAGGGCAAGGTTAGCATAGTAATAGAATCATAGAATGGTTTGGGTTGGAAGGGACCTTAAAGCTCATCAAGTTCCAACCCCTTTCCATGGGCAGGGACACCTTCCACTAGACTGGGTTGCTCAAAGGCTTTTTTAGTGTTTTCTTTTTAATATTCCACAAGCATTAATAATGTTAATAATGTTGCATGTGATGTATCCCCCCCGCCATCTACCCTGCTGCTTCTCAGCAGAGATGCTTGAGGCCAGCAAATTAGACTGTGAATTTCTGACCACTGATGGTTCACTGTTTTGGGAACAGCAGTCAGTGACCAGAGTAGACATTGAACACCAGGCTGAAAAGAGATGATGACCATGGAAACACAGCTTGGTTCTGAAACTCTTTTCTGCCCTGAGCAAACCACCTTCCAAGGATGCACAAAGCATGTTCCACATTAGCTTGAGCCGAGAATAACACAGAAAGAAAAAATACAATCTTTCAAAGGAGACAAATATCAGAGGTGTGTATTTGGCAACAGTTAGAACAGATTAGCCTTCATCTTACAAAAACATCCCAAGTAAAATTATTGGTTAGATAGGAAAAACAAAACACTCCAAAATAGTGTTGTTTAGGAAAAACTTCAACTGAATGTTTTAAACTGTATTATTTTCCAGAAAGCTTTGAAATTAAAGTAGTTTTGCAATGTTCGCAATTCTCACCCTAAATTGTTTCAAGTGATTTAGAAAGAAACATCCAGGTCTGCCTTGCATTTGGCTAGATGTGTGCAAGGCACAGGCAGCTATAGATATTGTAGCATTTTCTCCAGCCACCCTGGCATGCTTTTCTGTAATCTTCCATCTGTTCCCAATAGGATTAGAGGAGGCAAAACACTGCCCTCAACAAGCTGTACTATTCTGGATGGAGTCTGAGTTAAAAGAAAAAAGAAAAAGAAATTGGAAAACTGCTGTCAAGGAAAAAAATGCCAGGGGTGGAGGGTGGAAAGGAAGGGAATTGCCAAGAGGGCTCCAGTTTCCAGAGTGTGAGTCAGCAGAGCGATCTTTAGTATTACAGAGCACAGTGATGCCCTGAAGACCACAACAGATGAAACCTCTTCAAGTTTGTGTGTGTTTTATCAATCAGGCAGCAAGACCTCATTGCTTCCTGACAGAGAAACTCCCTGAAAAACCAGCTGTGATGGCTTTTCTTATTAAAGAAAAAGAAAAGCTGGTTTATTTTGCTAAAGAGAGCTTGGGCAATCAGTGTGTGCTCGAAGGGCCTGCCAGGATGAGCAACTTCTTCCATCTCCTTCTATCTGATTTGTCACCACAATATATGTGAGTTCATGGAACTTACAGCTTTGTAGGATTTAGGAATTCTTGAGGGTTCCTTTGATTTGCTCTTAAATCCTGCTGAGAACTTTCCCTTTCAGAAAATATTCCCATCTCTTGGTGGCTGCTGTCTTTAACATGTACTGCAGCAGCCAGCCTCTTGGCTAGTGTTTACTCCACTTCACTGGCACTTACATGCCACCTTTATGCACCTCTGGAGAAAAGAAGGCTCAGGGGAGATCAGTCTTCACATACCTAAAAGGCCCAAAAAGAAATCTGAAGAGGGGCTTTTGACAAGGGCCTGTAGGAACAGGGTAAGATGGGATGGCTTTAACCTGCCAGAGGTTAAACACCTGTCAGTGTTCAAGGCTTGGAGCAACCTGCTCCAGTGGAAGGTGTCCCTGCCTGGCAGCAGGTTGAAACTGGATGAGCTTTAAAGGTCCTTTCCAACCCAAACCATTCTGTGATTCTATGATTTTATGCTGGGGAGAGCTGGACCTAACACTGCTGAATCAACTACCCGTTTAGCAGCCAGGGCAGGTGTCTTCAGATAGATTCCTGCTCTTCACAGTTCCGGCCCAAAGTGCAAAAGCACTTTTCCCAAGCTACCTCAGAAAGCATCTCAGGAGTGTTGTGTTCGTGCCATCTGCCTCTCTGTGACTGTCCCATGGCCCTACTTGCGTTCAGGGAAATCACAAACACATTGCCCATGGAGACAGACACTTCTTGGGCAGTCTGACTCAGAGCTTGGGTCAGGGTGACCCTGAACTTTCTACATGTTGCAGGCAATTTCTGGTCCTTCACATTGCCAGGAGGGATAATTAGAGCTCTTCAAACGCAACCAGCTTTTCATCAAAATGACCCCAGATTGTGACACCCTAGAAAATGCAGAAGTGGCTTTGTCTTGTCAGTGATTTCACTAGACCACCAAAGCACTACCCGTGCTGGGAGTGCCTCTGAGCTGGTTTTTCCAAGGTGTCAGGAAGAAGCTTGTCACTTCTCAGCATGGCAGATCCCAGCTGCACAGACCAAGGAAAAGCGTTACCCCCCTCAAGACCTGATAACACACGCAGGCTTTGCGAGTAGTGGCTTGTTTTCCTGTCCCTTCTACATGGGCTTTTATTCTGAAGTGAGAGCTGTAGCAGCTTCTCCAGCCTTGTCTCCCAAAGCATTCCTCCCCATGTCTGCAAAGCATCAGACACGTTCTTTTCAAGCACATGTGGGCTCCTGCCCAGCTCATCCTCTCCTCTCCCTTGTCTCCGAGTAGGGCCAAATACTTTTCTGCTCTATTTCCCCTGACTGAAATGGGTTTTGACCTCAGTGCTTGCAGACCTGGGGGCCTGAATGCGTGACCTCACCACTCATTTATATGAAAGCAGGCTGTGATATTACATACAGAGGAGCAAGGAGATCCAGCATTGACCCAAAACCTATGTAGGTCAGTGGGAAGGTACTCAGGGATATCATCATGCTTTGCATATGGCTGTGAATGCCAAGTCCAGGGAGTAAAGAACTGAGCTCAAAAGAACCAGAGGAGGGGTTCTGCTCCTGGGATTTGGCTGATGGGTCCCTCTGTATTTCATCATGCTGCTTCCATAAAACATCTCCATCATGACAGAGTCCCCCTGTACATCCCCAGCATGATACAGGCCTCCTTTAAGCCTCTGGATGGAAAGAGTTAAGAGTCATTACAAAATCAGCTCACTTTTTAGCTATCAGAAGGCTCAAATAAGCTGTGCCACCAAAATTAGTTACCAAGTAGCTCTGAATTATGAATATATGAGGGAAAGTCAAGGTTAATTTGCAAACAGACCGAATGAGAGGAAATCTGATGCATAAATAATCTGCCATGAACTATTCACCCCTTGCTGTTCCTGTGACATCCTCAATAAGCTAATAAGCAGTCCTGTTGCTCAATGGAAGACTGACAGCATATTTGCCTTTTGTGGTGTGATGTGATCACTCCTAATTGATTTTGGCCACTGACTTGCAGTGCGTGGTGTATATCTGGTAAGAGCAATAACTTTCTCATGCAATCATCCTGGTCACCGACCAAGACAAGCTATTCTCCAACAATCACTGGATATCTTCCTATGTGCAGCTTCAGCACTCCAGCACAGCTCATAATTTGGGTGCCTTTCCTTTGCAGCCCTCCAGAATCCTGATTTCTGGAAAGCAGGCCCCTTGCTCCTGGCCATTTAACCTTGTGTTTCAGGACTTCGGTCATTGATGGTGAAATTTTGTTTGGTTTTCTTTCGAAAAGCTAAACTCTTCTGTTAAAAGGACTAAAAAAAATCTCCAAAATATTAACAATGCGACAGATCTGAAGGTATGCAGGTACACAGCTGAGCTGCCATCAACATTGGTGTGGGTGACACAGTACAAAATAGCTTGAGTCCTCTCAGAAAGATTGTCCTTTCCCCTGGTACTGAGTATTCATTACTATGAATACTGTGTATTCATTAGTATTTCCACTCCCATTACAGCCCAAAACCTCTCTCCTTCATATAAAATACTCTAATCTGGCCCGCTCTCCTTTCAAGATCTACTGCTTGCCTTGTTGGACTTCCACAGTGAGGCTGGTCACAAGAGATATTTCACTTTTGGTCGAAAAACAACCATCCTCAGGTCATGGTATAGGTTCATCCATCACCAGATTTTATGACTTCTCAGGGAAAGTTTCTCACTAGGATCTTGGCTGTGAGTTTCATCTGTAGCACTGAGAACAAGCCTTACCTAGCTTTTGTTTTGTAAATCTTAAGTAAGCACTGACTGGGCACAGATTTAAATAAACCCAAAACTTCTTTACCAGAATGGGAGTTTCCAACCAAAAGGTGGATTGATTTATAAACCAGTCCAGGTTCATATACCTGATCCCAAAAGTCTCTTTCATCCTGTAGCTGTGCATGAAAAAGAATCTGTGCCCTTAGCTTCCCACCACCTTCCTTTTAGGAGAGACTGATGATTCCTAGAAGTATTTCAGTGCAAATCAGCCCTTTAGCTTAAGCATTTCAGATAAAGAGACCTCACTAACACGCATGGCTTTGGCTGAGAAGCACCAAGGGCAATTTGCACTGGAAAAAGGGAGGATTATCTTCAGGAGATGGTTAGGGTGAGCTGCTGGAGCAGGACAGGACAGTAAAGTCTTCAGCTAGAAAAGAGCATATGAATTAAAGTCTTCAGCTAGAAAAGAGCATATGAATGGACCCTAATGGCAGCTAGAGTAGAAACTATCATAGGAACATCTCTTTCTGAGGTCAAATCAAAGGCACATCAAACCAGCAGATAACTATAGCTATGGAGTGGCAGCAAGAAGAGAGAAGCCTGCAGAGATCCTTCTCTTGGCATGACCACCTCCATGCAGCCACCAATGGGTCAAGGACTGCCAGATATCTCCTCCCTGAACCTGACCTGCACTGTGCTGAATCCTGTTACATTTTCAGTCCCTATTGAGGAGTTTTGATATTGTGTTCTCTTTGCCACGTGTGATCAAAAGCCCTCTCTCATATCCCTTGAAGGCACTCATCCTTTTACTTGTTCTCCTCCTCTTTCCACTCTGCCCTTCATGAGACAAGATGAATAGGACTGCACACAGAATCCCTACACCAGGGATTTATTTAATCATAAAGAGTGTTTCCTGTGCTGTTTGCTATTTGTCTGTGCTAAGTCCTACCTTTTGGTCTCTAGTGAACACTGAGCTGATGTTTGCCAATCCATAGTACACTTTCCAAAGCAGGGATAACCGGGTGTGCTTGTGGTTGGGATGCCTCTCTCCTGAGCTCTCTACCTTGCCTTTGGCAAAATCAAATCTCATTTGACAGTTTTACCGAACATCTCTGCCTCATTTTGCTGCTGCATCCCTGGCAGTGTTCAAGGTCAGGTTGGACTGGGCTTGGAGAAACCTGCTTTAGTGGAAGGTGTTCCTGCCTATGGCAGGGGATTGGAACCGGATGAGCTTTAAGGTTCCTTCCAACTAAACCAGTCTGTGGTTCTATGAACCCCTCAGTACCATGAGATCCTTCTGCATCTCTTTGCAGTCAGCTGTAGCTGTAAATAACTGCATTATTAGCAAACACAACCACTTTTTCTGCCACACTGCTAAGTGTTTGTAAAACACTTCAGTGAAAAATCTGATAATTTTTGTCTTTTTTTTGCTAGTGTTACAAGTTTGTCATTGATGAAAAATCTTTTCCTCCCTGTGAAGGGGGTTGTTAAAAGCCTTTTGGCTCCATCAGCCAGCTCAGCCTTAGGTAAGGGTTGTTTGACACTTCAGATAGTTGTAATAGATTTGTGAAGTGTGATTTCTCCCCACAGATGCCACACTAACTCCTCCCCCATCTATCAGTTTTATCCAAGTGCCTACTAATTCTACATATTCTGTCAGCTTGTCTGACATAGAAGTCAGTCTTCCTGGTATATGGGTCCCAGGAGATGCTTTAGGAACTGGTGACATATTTACCATGCTCCAGGCACAGAGGCTGATTTAAGCAAGAGGCTTCACACTACACCAAGTGGTGCTGTAGTTTCCTATCTAAGCAACACCAGAGCTTCTGGGAGAAGAACTTTTCATTCTATCAATTTATTGCTGTTTATTCTCTCAGCTTGGTCTGATCAAGTTATGCTGGGTTAATGAGCCATCACCTATCAGGCAAGCTGACTCATTCATGTCCTATTACAAAGATGGGACATTTTAACCTATTGCGTTTTATTTCACAACAGAATTAGATGAAGAAGATGCATTTATTCCAGCTTTGCTGACAGGCAGTAACTGATTAGATAGGACAGTTCTGCTGCTTGCAGTTATAAATCACTTTCCCTGGTGCACACAATGTTCATATTCAAACTAGCTGGAAACTGCCTCAGTAACAACCACCAGTTCCATTAGCCTCCAAAGGGCTTTCTGCCTAAAGAAGGGAGGGGCAGAGGGTGCAGGTGTTTTCTGGGAATGGGGCTCTGCGCAAACCCTTGTCCTTGCTACAGAGCCTGCATTTCAGGCTTACAACCACAGCCACTGTAAGAAAATTGTGTTGTGGGATAAGCTGCAACTGAGGCTGCAGGACTGAGAAGTTAAATAATTCTTCACCTGAAAATACATGAAGAGAACTGTTGCCAGGTTGTCTCCTAGAACAATCAGCCTCAGCCCAAAGGGCAGATAGTAAATGAGAGTATGAGCTAAACAAAGTGCTGACACAGCCTTCGTTGGAGCAGCTCTCTCAGCGCTGCTGTAACACAGGCCCAGGATGAAATTCCACTGTGATTGACACTCTGCCGTCACATCATTTGTTACCAATCCTAGTTTTCCTCCCTTCCTCTGCTTTTCACTTCAAGGGACAGGACCTGCAGCAGCACAGCCTGCAGAGCCCTCCTTCAATCTGTTTTCCATTTGAGCATCCTCCTCTGGGGATTGAGTCATGCTTCTTGACATAAAGCACCGCCTCTTTGGGCTTTTATGAGGAAATAGCATGAGAGAATTGTCTAATTCAGACTTTTTGGCAGACTGCACATACTATGCACTACAGTGTACATTTCTAGCCTATGTCTTTGCCCTTTTGTGGTCATTTCAGAACAAGCTGAGCTGCCTGCCTCTACATTTGGGTACTTTTGCAACCTTTCAATGCCTTAGACCAAACAGAGGTTTGAAGTAAATCAAACTTTGGTGGAATTATTTTAACATATGAACAACTCCTATTTCTGCTTTGCAACTAATTCACATAACGGTAACTGCAAAATTCACTATAGGAAAATACATTTCAGCATTGGATATGACAAATGAGATGTACAACTATTATCACGGCTATTGCCTGTGTTTATGTGAGCCCTGTCTCCGTCCCACACTCAGGTCTTTAAATCTTGAGCTGCAAAATGAGTTTGTAGTGAAACATGAAACCAAATGAGACTGACCTGGACTGGGATTTGGTTTTACATAGGAAAGTCAGGCCAAGTTCACCTAGAGAGTTGTGAAGGTTCATGACCCTTGGAAATGAGCAAAGATCCAGTTCTGAACAAGCCTAGCCAAATGTTTTCCAGCAATTTTAAACAACTACATATTTGGGAACAGATAGATCAGGTAAAACTAATCATTTTGATAGGAAATCCATCGGAGAGAGACCTGGTGGCTTCAACAGTGCTTAGCATTAATGTGTTGAATGAATTGAAAGTTCAAGCTCACAAAGAGGCTGAGAAGTGTTAAGTAGGACTGAACCACAACCCCCCGTTCCTGTGGCTCCAATTAGAAATGTGACATCTGCAGCTCTAGAGTTAAGGAAAGTTCTATTTCACTTTATGAGACAACTGCACTATGTCTGAACTTTGGATGTCTCTAGCTGCCAGAGACCTTCCTATATCGAAAGCATCTCCTTATTTTCTCCTGAAAAGCCTCTGAGGAAAAACTTTTTACTGTGAACTACTAATCTGCCATTTATACACCTCCTTTTGGCCATGCTCAGCAAAATACTTCACCAACACAAATGCAAGCTAGCTGAAGGTTCAGTAAGCACTGCTGTTAACAGAGAGGGTGTTTTTCTGAGCATCACAATATTTCTGCAGGACAGATCCTTCGAGACAGGTCCCTGATTATCAGTATTATTATACCCTAAAATAAAATCTGGGATTCATCAATGTAACAGAATTTCTCAGAGGCAAAGAGATATGCCAGCAACTGGACAGCAGCTGGGGACTTCGCTTTGGGTCAGGCCTCTAGCTTGCTTTCACAGCTTTGGCCAGGGGAAATGGGGAAAGATTTACCATACATCTAGAGACTAGCCACCAAATCTCTTGCCTTATATAGGCTTGTATCTAATCTTTAAATTAGAAAGGAACCAAAGACACAGCTTCAGACTTTTATTACCACTACCATATTTCTACGGGGGGTGAGGGGAATGCTTTTAAATGGCACATTGCTAATCTACAGTGTCATTAACACACTACCATGTGGCAGACACGCTGGTCTCAAAGTGACTCTTTTCTCCCTTATTCTGTGGGAATGGGCAGCAGTGGTGATGCATAAAACCATTTGTATTCTGCCCTGAGCTCCAAACAGGAGGCACATTGATGGTCTTAACCTCATGACCAGCTGATAGTGTCAGCACAAGAGGGAAGTGTGTGTCAGGGGGCTGAGCTATTTGGGTGATGAAGCTCCCCTTAATACCTCTGAGTCATGCCCCTCCTGGTATTCTCACTGCAGTAGTGAACAGACAGAGGCAGGGCAGAGCAGTCAGCTCAGCTGGCAGCTTAACAAAGGGGGAAAGGAGCAAAACTTCACAGCCAGATTTATTTATTTCTCAACAGTAAGCCTAGAAATTAGCCTTGCTTTCCCCTCAGAAAACTCCCCAACCCTAGTGTGATGGGCAAAGGATTAAGAATTGAGAGACAGAGCAGTGGCATGCATGATATAAACATTACTTCTGCTCCATTGCCAGAGCACACATAATAAAACTTAATTTCCTGGTGCTGTACCCTGACAGTGATACACTGCCCAGATCTTCCTCCTGCTCTCAGCTGAGAGCCAAGTCATTCTATAGGATTATTTTGTTAAAAGCAAAGCTATTCGAACTGAAGGTTTAGCACCAGATTATTGACACAGCTTTTCAGCTTTTTCCGGATCAGTGGCTGCAGAGGAAGAGGGCAGGAGTTATCTGGTGATTTGAGTTGGAGGCAGGAGCCTGGGGGACCCAGGTTCAGTCTTTACAGCAGGTTCCTCATACATCCGGAGATAAGATACCTTCTACTCCTGTTTCCACTGAAATACAGTGTTTGAGGAAGGTGATTATGTTAAAGAAGTGTGAATGGGTTAGATGGGGCTTGGAACAACCTAGTCTAGTGGAAGGTGTCTCTGCCCGTGGCAGGGGGTTAGAACTGGATGAGCTTTAAGGTCCCTTCTAATCCAAATCACCATTCTATGACTCTATGATTCTATGCTCACCTATTATAACAGGGATGGACTACAGTTTTGATACCAGCACATCCAAAACCATCTGGAAGCCAGAAGACACATGCCTTTACAGCACTCTTGAACTCTTCCCTCAGCCTGATGCCACATCTCATAGCCCAGCATCTCCACCTGAAATCAGCTTTAGTGCTGTATGGGCTAGCAGGGATGACCAGCCCCAGGCCAGGCCTTCAAACCAACTGTGGCTGGAGGAATACATGGCACTGATATGGCCTCACCTCACACCTCTTCCATGGGGTTAGCAATTTCCATGCCCTGGTGAACCAGAAAAGGCAGGTTTTAATAGAGCTGATGATTTTGGGAGAATTCCCGTTTTTCATTGCTGTCCTTTGTATCATGAATTTTTTAATGAAAATGAACTTTCCCCTGGACTCCTTAAATTGCAAGTACATCTTTTATTTGCACATAAGTATTCACTTCACACACAAACAACTCTAACTTGTAAAGGGAGTGAGAATAGCCTTACAAATTTTATAGTGCCAGCTTTCCAAGTCAGCCAGCTCCAGCTCGGGTGGTTTATTAAAACTTCCTTTGGACTCTCACCCTGTTGGAAAGTGTTACCTGCATATTTTTAGTGAAACACAGGTATGAACACCTCCCTAAAAGGGGTACAAAAGTAGATTGTAGAGATGGGTGCCATAACTTTCTGGAGACATGCATAGACAGACTCTGCTTCTAAAAGCACTCTGTGACAACTCCTTGCTTATAAAAATTGACTATTGTTACCTTATCCTCCCTCAGCAATGCTCTTCTGCCACACCTGCAGCCTAGAGGGATGGATGTCTGTCTCTCCTTTCAGTTGGGTTGCAACCACCATAACCATCATTGGCACTACCATGAAGAGGTTATTTTATAGCAAGAAAATCTATTCAGAATTCCAGATTAGCTCCACAGTGGGGGAAATTAAATGTATAACGCATCCCTTCAGCCCACAGGCTGAAACTGCACCTGCAGTTGGCATCCTATCCCATCTCCCCAGCATTTCTTTATTTCATACACCAAACCCGTGACTTTTTGAATTTGCATCTGGAGCAAGCTGTGACTCAAAGAACAGCAATAGAAGCCATAATCATAACTCTCATAACCCAAAGCAGCCATCATGGGATGCTCTGAAACTCTTCCAACTTCATAAAACTATGGCAAACCGTTTTTTGATTGCTACGGGAGCAGCTTTTTAACCAATTAAACCCTTCTTTCTCCAGCACCATGCTTTAGTGTTAATTCTTTGTAAAATACTGACAAAACCATGTCCCTTTGAGAACAAGAATGTAGTAGGTAAAGGGTTCCCAAATCTGTTTCAATTTTTACATGTGTGGAACTACTGAGCTCCAGTAGGAATCATCACATATCAGAGTACCCATCTAACATGTCAAGCCCTTTGGCAGTGGAATATAAAGCTTCACATCAGCTAGCAGGGGGCTCTTTTTGAGTTTGCAGTCAAGTGCAACCCATGGACCAGCTCTGGGACAGTCAGCTTGCAGGGTTTTGCAAGCCTTAGTTTAGAAACCACAGGACTACATCATAAAAATAACACAGTAACATTACTTAGACTGGAAAAGAAAAAAGTTTGTTTAAATAAAACATCATGGAATGTAACTATAATTATAATATTACCACTTACACATCCCTACCAGTTACTGGAAATACTGATCAACTTAAAAATACAGAACAACTACTCTTAGAATTTGATATACTGGGGAATTTTTTTCCCAGCTCC
The DNA here is from genome assembly GCA_024733675.1 of Psilopsiagon aymara. Taxonomy (NCBI): domain Eukaryota; kingdom Metazoa; phylum Chordata; class Aves; order Psittaciformes; family Psittacidae; genus Psilopsiagon; species Psilopsiagon aymara. The sequence goes on along the minus strand of JANRGW010016659.1, from coordinate 28,608 downwards.
ATGATGAATTGCTGGATTGCTAAACAAGAAATGGGGACTGAACACTGTACGTGTGGTATAAGTAGAATCACTACTGATCAGAAATAAAATTAGAAGTGAGGGAGGTCGTTTTAAGCCTTGGTTAAAGGCACTCTATTGATTTGATGGACTTGCTATTAGCTTGTGCTAAATGATTAAATTTCTGCTGCTATTTATGGATTAGCTCTTTATATTTCACTTACAGATTAACTTCACGGATGTAACTATGACCCTGGGTCTTCAGCTTCCCTACTGTAAGAGCAAAGCTGAAGGGCTGGCCAGCAAAATAGTTGGCAGGGTCTGATAATTTGAGAAACATGGCACAGACAAGCAGTCTCCTGAGACAAGTAAGAAGGAATAGACTGGTGGTCCGGAGCCTCCACGGGCCCTTGGGAAAGGTGGCACTGAAAAGGTGGTGCACAGGAGCCCTTCCTGTCTGTTCAGCTTTAGAAGGCATACATGACCTCTTTAGACTATAAGCAATGCCACAGGGATTGTGGGCATCATGTTGCTTAAAGGCTTGATGTGGAAGACTCTAGCTAAGGCAATTTATTACCTTTCACAGAGGAAATGAGTAGAAATTTGGCTAGGGACATAAATAAATAGGAGATAATTTTCTCAGTGCTGACTTATGTGAAGAATGATTCACTTTTAAACATGTTGTTCAAATTCTGGAGGTAGTGTCTTCCTGAAATCAACAGGAGCTGCAGATGCTCTTTACCTCAAACCAACAGATTTCTTAGAGCCAAAGCAAGCACCAGGCACTTTTCAAATCTCTTTTCCAGGATTTTGCATTTGCAGCATTTGCTACAAAACAAACTCCAACTAATTGTGTTAAAGTCATGAGACAAATCATGAGTTCTCGTTATCAAATTTTCATATAGGCCATTTTTTACACTTAACACTGAATGCTCACCAAGTCTAAGTGTTTTGAACCAGATTTTTCTTCATGCATTACATATATTGAAACAAAACTTTAAAAGTAGCACTTTGTAGAAGAAACCTCAGTGTAATTTCCAACTGTTTGACATTCTGATCAGTCAAAATCTTATCACAATGCCTAGTCCCCAGTATTCAGCCTTGTGTGGAGTTCTAACTGAAAGGATCTGATTTTAGTGGCATGATTATGCACACAGCATTAATAAGAAGTAGAGTATGCCTATAAATCAGAGCTTGTACTAGTACCCAAGTAAGCACCCCAAGTACAAAGTTTGGTTTCTACCATTAAAGGACTCTGTGAACAGTAGGAGTCTGCACTGAAATAACTGCATGTTTGTATCATCAGATGGCAGGAAGATGTGGGTTGCCTGGGGGGAGGCTGAAAGGAGGAAAGCTCTGAGCTCCCAAGGATTTGCTTTTGCTCTTGTCAGAGGAAGCACAAAGTTTAGCCTAAATCAGTGCAGCCTTCTTTATGCAGCTGAAGACACATTACCAGCCACCTGAGCTAGAGACAATGTCACAAGCCATGAAAGTTAAATGTCCAGGTCAAGAAACCATAGGTTTTGACTGCCCTGGGAATAGCTGCATGTTATAAACTGGAGGAAACATGCTTTTTCAAAAACTGTGGGCTTCTATGTTCTTGAGGTGAGATATACCAAGTAACCAACTCCTGCAATAGCAAAGATGCTACTGAGCATTTTACTTGAAGCTTCATCAAGTCACATACCAAAGACCTATGGAAGGCACACTGGAGCTTAGTGGAGCATTTTAAAGCTCCTTCATACTGCTAGCCAGTTCCTGTAGCCCTGGCCTGGGATGCTGTCAGGGTATGCTACCTGCCTCAGGTCCTGTGCACCAGGAAGTTAATAGACAACAGCTTCTGCTCTTAATCCAGGTCTTGCTGAAACCTGCTTCCCATCCCAGTCCTGAATTTCTGGGAATAATCTATACATACTCTGATGGCAGCAGAGAGAATCAGACTATTCCTATAGTTTGTTCCTTTGGAAACTGATAACCCCAGAGAAAACTCAGGTGAAACAGGACAAGCAGAACATCGTACCTTGTTATCTCATGGGATGCTCCTGAGAGGATCCCATTCTGCTTCATGTTTCTTTAGCCCTGACTGCAGCCAACTTGACTAAACCATGAAGAGCTATGAGCCATCTCTTCTAGTGGTATAGAGCTATTAGATTTCGGAGCATAACGTGTTTCTTGCAAGTGGCTCTCCATGCAGACAGTCCTCGAAGAAAAACAGACCTAAGCAACGGCCACCCCTCATGCTCCTTAATGTCTGTCTATACTCAGGTCTTTAAAAAAATAATGTTGCTGCTCCAAACACCTTACTGACAATAAATCCTTCCTCATACATCCTTTTAGTGCTAGCACCCTAAGGTAATGCCAAATGGAAAGAGTAAGGTTTCAGGCTCTGTACCAAGGAATTCCTGTTTTCAAAAGGCCAGACACAACAGCTGGGAAATTTTTTGTTATTGCTGCTTTGTGTCAGCTCTTACCCATTCCTGGAGGGGAGTGTAGTTTCTGAAGCCTGAGGCTGAGCAATCTTTGAATTATGTTTTGGCTGACATTTCATAGAGGCAGGAGTGTGTGTCCTAACACATAGCTAGATGTGTTTTTTCTATCTGTATGTAGCCACACACGTCTTGGGGGAAGGAAGGAAGGCGGGTAACTCAGCATATCTAGCCTTCAAAATGCTGATTCAGGAGAATGGAAGCTGCCCCGACATTGCTGTTCCACCAGATCCTGCCTAGCTTTCAGCCAAGAGGAGTCCAGGGCTGCCCAAGGAATATGCTTAGAGTGAGGGTCCAGCCGAAAAGCAGCACTGCTAGCAGCACTGCTGGGCTGTAATTATTAGCAGATAGGCTTGTGGTGTTTGCATTCTCAATGCTTCCCCTGCTTTCCTTCTCAGGAAGCTGTCTCCTCCCCCTCACATATATGCTGAGCTCCTGTGGGGAAACACATTTCCATGGGCAGGAGTGGTGGAGAAGCCCTTGTGCTAGCCCAGTCATCTCCTGGAAAGTGCTCCTTGCTTTTTCAAACACCACATTTCCATTACAGCATGAGGGGACTTCTCTGTCCTCTCACAGATGCTTTTGCCCTTGAATCCTTCCAGGAGCAACAAAAAGGTGCTATTTTGCTCTATAGTCATAGTGTGGCTGCTCACATACATACACACACACATGCCCACAAGCATTTCTTTCCCTAGACTTTTTCAAGACACACATGTGCACAGCAGAGGATGGAATGTAATTTCCAGGAAAGGCAAACAAAGCCTTATGAGCATTTAGCCCCTGGGTGGGAGGTGAGACCTTCCACAGGTAGGATAGAATACTGGATACTTGAGACTAATCAAAGTGGTTTATCCATTCTTTGCTGCCCTCCTGGGCATGCTGTTAGAGGCTTTGTCTTGGGTTTGCCACCCTGGGTATGCTTTGCCATGGGCAGGGAGTATCCAGCTGCATGAGCAGCATCAAGACACGGAGTAAAGGAGAAGACACTCTACCCCTTAAGACTCCTCCCCTGATGACACATTTGAGGCACTTTGGAGCCATGGTGATCTCTTCTAGACTTTGCACCCTGATCATTGTGCTTTCACAAATGCTTTGGGTCTGAGCCTGAGGAGGAAGATCTCTTACTCTTCCTCCCACCCTCCCGAACCAAAAAATGCCGTTGGTGGAGGCATTTCTCAGCACTTTCCAGCAGGATCTTGAAGGGGCTCTGCAGCAAGTCCCTGCGGCTGGGTCGGTCTGTCTGCCTGTCTGTCTGCCTCTCTCATGTGGGGATCAGGACTCTGCTGAGAAAAAGCAGATAGGGTTTCACAAAATCCAAAGCACATGTACAGTAACTAAACCTGCGTAAGCATTTTTCTTTCCTAGGAAAATTTTCCAATGTACGTTTCAAAAGAATGTGAAAATATTCCCCCTCCTTTCTTGCCTGCTTCCTATGAATCCAGCTTGATGCGGATGAGCCCCTCGGATGCTTTTCTCCAAGTGGGATTTAAGGCTCAAAAAAGGACAACGTTGGGAATTTACGCCTTGAGCAGCCAGTACAGAGCAAGCCCTTAGAAAAAGCTTATCAGTCACAGAAACCACTTAAGGATAATCACACATTATTTCTGTAAGAGAACATGCTCAAGCACTTCAGTCCCGTGAAAATGGATGTGTTTGGGGTTATTTTGCTCTGTCTAAGCATCATCAGATATTTACATCCTCCATAGGCAATTCAGCGTTTTGGACATTGCTCCCTCCTCCAGGAATATCCATGCAAAAGGAAATTTCTCCATGGGAAGTTGTTTGTCTAAAAGCCATTTTCATGGGGGAGGAGAAAAGGAAAGCCTTGACCAAACACTTCTGACCAGCTGCTTTGTGCACTATAGGCTGAAATGATCTGCAGAGAGCTGCCAAAATTATTGCTCAGAGGGGGAAGGCAAAGATAAGGTGTGATAAGCAACATCTACTGCCCACAGACAGGCTTCTTGCTGCTGGCTACTCCAGTTGGGGAATGAGCCTTCAGGATGGTGCCTTGTGAACACAGGGCCAGTGTGCTCTGCTAATGCTGTGACGGCTGACCCCAGGCTATGTGTCTTTCACTTTTCAGATCTTCCTGTGCTAAAGTGGGTACATCCATGTACACTAACATGTGAGCTATGTTCCTACAGAATCCTGCTTCTCCCACCTGTCCCTGAGGGCTGAATGTGGCTCTCATTCAGGGTGGAGGGATACTGGCTGTGAGTAAGGACCTGTGGGGTCGTGTGGGAAGCAGTTATCCCTGGATAAATGGCTGAGGAACACATTCATATCCTAGTTTTTGCACTGTAGATCCCCAACACAGGGCTGAGTCACTCCAGACAGACATATGGGAGATGGTTTCCCCTTTAACTCTAAAAGGATTTGCTGGGTTAGAATTATTCTTCTTAAAAAAAAACCCCAAGCCCCAAGTCCCAGAAAAAAAGCCTCCTCCTCCAAACACTGTATACATAAAGTCATGGAGAAGGAATGCTAAACTTCCAGTGTTTCTGGTGGGTCGCCACATTCATCTGCAGACTTTGTGTTCTTGCAAAATGCCATCAAAGGTCTGCACACAGTTCTTGTTATGGCCATTTTTTTCATATCCAGATTTAAACTACAGATCCATTTACACAGCAGAAGGAAAACTGGAGGATTTGCAAGAGGTTAAGTTCCAAAACCCCTTCCAGTGTCTTGGTCTGTACAAGTATGCATGCGGGTACGTGTGTGTGTCTGCATTCAAAGACAGACAGCAGAGGTGAAGAGAAGGAATACATGTTTGGGCCTTCTTCCCAGTTAATGTCAGTCGGCATCACTGCATTGTGTATTTGTGTCTATTTATACCCACTGAGGAGCTACAGTTATGGCTTTATGCAGGAAGCTAAACCTAACAGCTATTAAGAAGTATAAGCAGTTGAATTCAATGCTCAGGGACAGGGGGGACAGTTCTGGTACTAACTGGGAGGAGGGCTAGACTTGAGAAATAGTAACAGGAGACAATTTTCACCTTATTATTCACCTTATGAAAACCAAGTCTTTTAAAATATGCCTCATGATAGAAGCCACAAAATGTTATTAATGTAGGAAAATCCTTTCTATGACTTACAGCAGCTTCAGTCCTGGAAAGGCAAAAATACACACAGACCTCCTTATTTTTCTTGCAGACAGCTCCAGATCAGAAACTGACACCAAACATGCCAAAATTGTCCAGGCATGCTCGAAATCACAAATAAATGGTTGTAGTCCCAGAAACGAGAAAGGTCAGAAGCTAGTAACCAGGAGTCTAATTTTGTAACCGGAACCTTTCTTTGATCTCTTTTGCAGGTAATTTAGTTCCTGGATAAACCTCATGCTCAGCATCCCCTAGAGAGGGGTGAGAGACAGGAATCCTGCACGGCGAAACTAAGGCAGGCAGCTGTGAAATGACTTCTTACAATCACACTGTGGGTCTGGAGCACAACAGCAAAGGAAATCTTCATCTCCTGGATCCCAAAGGCACAGAAATGCTGAAACGGAGGTTACACACGGCCTGCAGGAAAGAGCTGGAGTGAGACAAAAGGCCTGACCTATCATCAAATTGCTCTCCCATGCCTCACTTCAGAGCAGCAAAAAAGCAGATGACAAGAGGGTAGAATCCTTCCCATCCCTCCCAGTTGGGACTGGGGATGATGTTTCTTCTCATCATCTGGCAAAGCCCATTGCCTGGCTGTGGTGGCCTCTGCTCTGAAGCTCAGGTGCGGGGTGGAGAAGGTGAAGGCAGAATTCCTGCACTGACAAGCAAGGAGACAGCTTCCAATTTACAGGGCAAAAAAGCACAGAGAGAGCTACATGGTCCCATCCCCAGCAGCCAGAGCTGCTCCCCAACATAGTGTTGTTTTATAATCACATTTAAGCTGTAAACAGTCTTCCCTCTGCTACAGCTCTGTTCCTCCCAAGCCTGTTGCAGGGGAGCCTGGTAAGGGTTTGTCTGAATCTGGACTCAGCATGCAAGCCTCTGGCACAGAGGAAAAAGAGCTTTCTTCAGGAGCTCACAACCAGATCTCAGTCTCAGTCTAGTAATTATTCACAACAGCTTTGCCTGGAAATAACTACAGGCATGAGCAAAAAGTACCAGACTCTGAGGATGAGCTTGCAAGCAAACTTCCTGCTCTTTCTGTGAGAGGCTGGAAAGGCACAGGAGCTCTTTTCTCACTGTTGTCCAACAGTATGGAACTAAACCACGCAGGACCTAATGCAACTCCCAGGCATGAAATTTCCTTTAATATATGGCCTCTTATATTCGCCTTTTCAGCAGTCTGATTTCTAAGCGATGCACAGAGTTCATAAATGGTCAGTAGAGCTCTATGAGCACTTTACAGACGGGAAAATTATACACAACCAGCAGCAAGCTGCTGGGTGCTACCCATTGATTACTCACTTGTTACAACACAAGCTCCTTTCTACCACAGATAAATAAAAAACATGCTATAAAATGCAACTCTTTTAGAAAGCACAGAAGTGCATGGAGATGAAATTCTTTCCCAGACCTGTATTTACTGTACACAGCATCCCACATGTGTATTTGGAAATGAAACCTCCCTGCAGTTGGAGGTGAACTCCGGTGTCAAGGCTTGCTCCAGCCCCGCTTTCACAGAAAACCCCAACTTTCTTTGGATCACTCTGTACGTGTTACAGACAGGGTGGGGGAAAGGTTCGTTTGCACAGACATCTGATGAGGCTTACTCACAAGTGTTACTCACCAGCCACTTGCTTTTGGGGAAGGAGAAGTTCAAGCCCCGTTCTTCGCTCAGGCCCAAGGAACAGCCGCAAATTACCTACAAGCGAAAGGGCTGGGTTAGATTCAAGCCCTTGTACCCTGTGGTTTGTATAAAGAAGCAACATCAGTTGGAAGGAATTTCTCTCAGCTGAAAGTCAGGAAACGCATTTATGACTCTCTAATGATCTAGGTATTTCTCAATAAGCACAAAGATAGTTCTCCAGAGTGAGGAGCAGGGGGAATCCTTCCTTGCTATCAGGTGTTGGTTATATGACCAGCAGACCCTGCTCAGCAAACCACCCTGACCACGTGCACAACCTCAAACAGCATAACCCATCTGTAGCAGAAGGCTAAGCCATGCCTCAGGGAATTAAGATCCTAGTGAGTAAATTCTCTGTGAATGAGTTACTAAGGAGTTGCTAACTATAGTTTGCTATATACGTTGTACTGACTGTGTTTTTTTCACTAGTGTAAATGGGAAAAGGAGGCATTTGGCATTTCTAGTGAGGAAATGGAAACCCCTTTTTCAGGAATTGCCCTACCTGCCTTTCTTTTTGCCTGCCTTTTTTGATGCTCAGCACAAGCGAGGAGTCAGAAGTCTGGCTTGTAGATTTAATCAGCGTCCCGTTCCCTTTATGTGGGCTTGCAATTCCCAGTCAGGCTTTTGTATCCTACACTCATATTACAGGCGAATAAAACCAGACACTGCCAATTTGAAGTTTGAAGCTTGCACCATTCTAAGAGAGGCTCAACAGGAAACTCATCTTGCTTCAACCTGAAGGTTAGGAGGTCCTGCTGATATTAAAGAATGACTGGATCTAGATTCAGCTCTGTCCTATCTGTGCAAGAACATCTGCAAACACAAAGCTGAAGCCTGAGGGCACTCATATGACAGACTCTTTTCCTGGGCTTCCCAACCCAGTCCCATGGGTTTGGGAGAATAAGGATCCAGTTAGCCTGTAGAGTATAACAGGCTTTGCTTGTGAGTGTCAGTATAAAGCAGCATAGAGAGTTCTGTAAATGAAAAATTATCTAAACCACATTTTAACTAAAAAATTCAAAAGAAAGGGAAAGACCCTTTAAAATATTCCTCCCCTGCTATATAGACTCTGTTTCCTATTAAAGGCAACTGTATGCAGCATTTCTGCTTCCTGTTGTGTAATATGGAATGCTAAAAATCCCAATAGCACTTAAGAAGTTATTAGAAACTCCAGAGTTTTCTATTCCCAAGAAATCTCTCCCAGTGAGAAGCAGGAAAAGTTCCTGTTGAATTTACAGCAAGTATCTCAGACCCTATGTAATATTTATGGCCTTCCTCTCATCTTATCCAGGCTGGTTTGCTGTTTTGCTGCTGTGAAAGAAAAGCCTGTTTCAATGGTTAAGGGCTATGACGTTCACTCTGAAGCGTATTGAAGCGGATATGATAGCCACAGGAAATGTTTCAATCTCACTGGAGTACCTCAGAGAGGTATTTGGCCAAATGAGAATTCTCTAATCTGATTCCCAGGAAAAAAATAACAGTAAGCTAATGAAGAAAGAGAAAGAAACATGACATATCTCCATTCAGGGCTTGCCAGATCAGGATTCCAGGAAAGGCAGAGGAAAAATTCCCATTCGCTTTCATGGGAATAGGATTTTGACCCCGAAGAACTCAATTCAGAGTAATGCTGCACTCTTAAACACTGTGAGAATTAGGTGGTGACCCTTTGCATTAAAAAGAAGTCACTGCATATGATGTGGATGTATATTTGTATGGCCACAGGCTACAGCTGCTATAGCTCTTCTTGTTAACAGATCTCTGAAATGTCTCATAGGGGCAGTGAAATAACCTAGTAGTGCTGTCCACCTCTTCATTCCTGAGTCAAGAGCAGAGATACCACCTCCAAAGTGCTGGTTCAATATTGCTCCACATATGAAAGTGCCTGAGCTGTAACAACTGCAGCATAAAATTCTTCTCAGAAGTTGTTCTAACTTTGCTGCCTGCAGAAGAAATGGAGGTACAGTGGAAACTGTTGAGTATTCAAACCTGTTGGAGAGAGAGGAGATGAAGAAAGGATGCCTGCTTTGGGTTGAGCTTGGTACAATATAGAAACGATAAATAGATGATGTATGTGTACTGTCAGCTCCTTTAGTGAGTACTTCTGCAGTCCTATTTACAGACTAAACTTTCAGAATAGAGGTTAGGGCTAAAAGTCCATGTTTACCATGATTCACATGTGCTCAGCACTCAAAAGCTTTCACTGGTCCTTAGGGAAGATGTTGGGCGAGCAATGCTTTTTAAAATGTAGGCATTTTCTGAGGAATTGTGAAGCCTGTAACCAGAAACAGCATGTCCCAGTGGCGCTGAAGGCATCATTCACGTTGAAAGGTGAGGAAATGGGACATGGCACCTGGATGAAAGGGGTGAAATGAGCAAAGAAGCAGCCAAGGGGCTAAAAATGAATCCTGGCTGTGAAGTCTGCTAGATGGTAGCATCAACTCTCAAAGGGAGCAGCCTGAGCTTGAGTCATTGCAAGGTGGCCTGAGCAAAGTCCTGGAAAACATTGCCAAGATTAACCTGCCCTGTTCTCTGAGGATGAGCGACACAACCCAACAGGTCACAACCCTGTCTCCTGCTGTCTCCATAAACAGAGAGAAGTTTATGTGGGAAGGATAAACCCACATTAACTGTATCCTTGAGGGCAAATTATAGTTCAGAATACAAAAAGTCCTAGGAGCAAGAAACAGCAGGGGTGCTAAGCCTACATGTTCATTTTTAGTCACCTTTGAGTATTCACACGTACACAGGAAGAGAGCTTATTGCACCAAATAAACCACAACCCTGCTTTAGACATGGACAAGTATTCCCAAATGAGTTGAAGGTGATATTGCAGGGAAAGAAACTAAAATTTAGTATGATGTCTCAAGAGACATACTGAGTGGAGAAGATGTGAAGCCCTCCATCCAGAAAGCAAACTGATGGAAGAACCATAGAACAAGAAGAAATAGTAGCTGTTCCACACTGGAAAGCAGAGATACTGAGGGAACAGGTAAAAAGATTAAAGTTGGTGTCTGGTTGTGTTTAACAACCTCATTAATTCCTTGAGAATACAAAAGAATGAGTAGATTCACATCTGAAATGACTTTGAAACATGCAGCCAACATCCGTGTTGCACTGAGCACTTCGAAATATGAGGAGGAAACAGCAAAACATAGTGAATGGGAGGGAGGAAAGGTGAATGGGCAGGAAGGGAGAGTGATCCAAAATGCAGATATTCAGTGGAAGAAATACAATCTGAAAGTGGGGATTGGGGTGGAGGTTATCATCTGAGACACAGATTTGTTGAACAGTAAAGCAAGATGGTTATAATTTATTTGTATGCAACTGCTGTGTGCGTTAGAAATGGAGCATCTCTGGCAAAGGGATCACCAGTGAGACTACGTGGAAATTACTAGTGATTCCAACCCTGAAGGGAAAAAAAGAACTCCAGCACATATAATAGGAATGATTAAGGGATAAATGCATATGATTATATGACACAATGAAATACTTACATTTAGAAAACCCTTAAGAAAAGGTAAAGTTACCCTTTGAGAGCTGTGACATCACTGCTCCAAGAACATTTACAAGCCCTCACTAGACACTGGGTATCTGTTCAGGAAAATATTCCAAATCTCAGCTTTTCATAACCCTAGTAAGAGACCTATGATGTGGGACAAGGCAACCACAGTGCAGAAATACAGTCATAGGGGTACTGAAGACATGGTATCAGCTCTCTAGTATGCGAACCTCATCTTTAGCCAGGCTATATGCCCGCTTACCTATTAACTAGGTTTTAAGATTGCATCTGTGAGTTTAGTCCTTGGTTGACATGGGAAGAAACTGAGTTTAAGGAGAAATTGTCCATCTCTACATATGAGGTCACCTTCTGGCTTGTTTATAGTTTTCTTTCTTGGGGTGGTTTTGCTGCTCATAGCTGTCAGTTACAGTCAGAGCATGCAATGAGAAGGAATTGATGAAAATGCTGTTTGGGATATTCACTGGAATATCAGAGGACTTCAGTCTAGCAGCCCAATTAGACTAGATGAAGCACCGGAAGGACAAGAACTTAATGCAGGAAGAGAGTCTACATGGAAGAAAGCAAAGACTGGCCTGGATCACATAACCAGCAAATGCTGCACCCCCAGGAATCTTGGATTTATCCAACACTCTCCACGGAAGCAGGAGCTGAGCTGGGGTCTGGGCTCTGTTGGCAGTAGACACCGCGTGGTCGAGGCCACTTAGACAACATGGTGTAAGAGAGCTATCTTTCATGCAAGATGTTTGGGAATTTCTTGTGGGACTAATGGATTGAGAGTTAGCCAGAGAAGTGCTGTATTCAACATACATTCCTCTCACCACCTCATTACCTCCCAGGCATTCTGCCTCTTGTTTGTTTAAATGGAGCTCCTGAAGACAGAGGATGCTCATTAGGAGCCTGGTATGATAAACATGGCACTTGTACACTTGCCTAATTTGATACATCTGATGAGCCAGAAGTTCATAAATGCAAGCTGCTACCAAAATTACTTAGACTTGTTGTTTTCTGTCTTCCTCAGCATATTCTATGGGCTGATCTCATGACATTCTCCTTTGTGCCAGTTTTTTTTGTCTATCTGAACTTTCCTTTTCCACTAGAAGCCTCCAAGCTGGGCTCCTCTCAGGCACTTTACATGTATTATTTCACTGCTTCAGAGGAATGGTTCAAATTATTATTTTCCAGCTGAGATGCAAAGACTAATTCATTCAAGCCCACTTTTTTGTGTGTGAAAATGTAGATTCCTTTGTGGTGCTTGAGGAGATAAAATGTATACAAAGTGCTGTGGGAAAACCAGGGAGCTAAAAGCAAGCATTTGGACACAGGAAAAAATTGGTGCTCTGCAAGTAGAGTGAAGTTGTGTGCTTTCAAGTCTATCCTATGTACTCTTTGGGGATAACCTGATTGTCAACTTGGGATGATGTGAGAGAATGCAAGATAAAAGACACTGAGTAGGAATAATGAGTAACAGATACAAACCTGAGCTGAAAGCCTCTGCTGATACTAACCAAATGAAGCCCACAGCACTAGCCAATGCCAAGATAATGGCTGCTAATTTTGTGGCCAAGCAGCATGACTGCCCTCAAGGCTGCTCCAGCAGTGAGGATCAGTGCTATGTCATGAAGCTCAGGAAGTGATGCTAATTCTTCGCCTTGAAAACCAGCCACCTGTGTCTCTTGCCAGTCATTGTTGAGTCCAGCAGATCAGAACCTGGGATGATGCGGACCTCCTGTCTTCAGCTGTCTGCCCTGGAGGGAACATGGAGCAGTGACCTCCTACTTTCAGCCTTCCACTCAGGATGAGATACATTCAGGAGAAGGAAGATTGAAACAGCAGCTTTTAGTGGGCCAGAGCAGGGCTGAGAGGCCATGGCTTTGAGAAAGGCAGGAGAGCACTGCTCTGGTGTTTGTGCCATGGATGATCTCACCTCTAGCTCATTGGAAACCAGGCTTAGGTGTTTCTGATCTTTCCTGGGACAGACAAACTGGACAGCGAGACCTGGGGCTGGTCACATGCCAGGAGGCTCTGTATCATGTCATCATCCATGCGTCAGCATGCAGGGCTTACAGCTCCAGAGACTGCTTCATGGCTGTAATCCCAGAGAAGGGGTTCAAGGCAGCTGAAAGAGATGCCAGGTAGATGCCTACAGTTAAATGCAGTGAATGTAGGTCTTAATGACAGCCCAACAGATCAAAAGCAAGCAGCTGGGGCTCTGAGCAATGTATGACCCTTTCTTTTCTGGCTGGCAAAGTGTGGCTGAGGCTTAGGGCTGCCCTCCCAGCACTGACCTGCCTGTCCTGGACACTGATGCAAGCCTATCTCATTGCTGTGGCCCCAAATAGCAGTGAGGAAAGCAAGCTGCCCTGGAGGACACAAGAGAGATCATCCACAAAAGCATTTTTGGCAAATAGCAAATCAGCGTGTGCAGTGGGATGTCATGGCACAAGGGGAAACATATTCAGAAAGGGGAATCTAGGTTTATTTCCATCCACCACTCATGAAAGAAAAAAGAGAGGACCATTTCATGGCTGTAATCATGATATTTGACAAGTAGCTTAAATTCACTTACAAAGTAATCTTACGAAGTAAATAGCTTTGTTCTGGTGCACTTAATTGAAAGCACTTGATGTGCTTTAACACATTCTAACAGATTGCACTTAATAATGTCTATTGGTTTCCAATCCCACAGAGAAGAAAAGTCATTCTGGCTATAAGCTGTGAAAACTGATTTCCTTCAGCCAGTTCTTATGTAGAAGAAACAATTCCTGTGCCTTAGGAACTAATGCAGCCAAAGAAACTTGAATTGCAATGCACCAAATACCTGGATGAATGAATCAACTCATGGGTGATTTGAGAAGTCAGAGTAACAGCAACGAAGAGTTAACGTGATAAAAATCACGGTCTGCCCACAGAGTTTATTAAGGGCCTCAGGAAAGGAGAGAAAAATAGAGGAAAGAAAAAAGACAAGAAGGATTCAGTTTGCAAAATATGATTGTTTTTGAAATGTTTGCCTAGCAACAGCCCAACAAATGCTGCAAGGATGGCTTTATTTCATATTCTCATAGCAATACCACAGAGTGTTTCGACACCAGCCAGCTCTCAATCTGAAATCCACCCTGGTGACCTCAGCTGCCCTGCTCTGATCCTTGGGCATCCCATGGCTTCCATCACACCCACTTCCCGAGATGACTGTAGTGCTGCCTGGCCATGGGGGAGCAGAGTTCCATCTGTTTCCTCTTCCCTACGTTGCAACAACCTATTCTCCCCAGTTGCTCTTGGTTGGCACAACGGAAGAAAACAACTTGATGTGCCAATTTCCTTCCCTCTGCTCCTGGTGTCGTGCTGATGCTGCCCACCTCTGCACACTTGCCTCTGCTTGACCTCGCTTTCTCAACAGGCTGTCTGAGCTTGCTGATGAAGAAGCCAAAGTTAAGTCAAGTTCTTACATCCTTTTTTGTTGGACACAGAAAAGAAATCAAAGCCCAGGTACAATCTCTTCCCCATGGAACGCTGTTTACTTTTCCCATCATCTCACACATGCCAGTCCCCAGGCTTTGGGAACACAACTTTGCTTTTCAGAGCAGACTCATAAATTTGAGTCCAACAGCAGAAAAAAATCAGGGAATTTAAACAAAGTCCACTGGAGCTGCTGAGAAAAGAAAGGCATCAATCTCTCAGAAATTCAGCCTGAAATGAGTTTCAGATCCATTGGTATCCCTGCTTTACCATGGAGCTCAGATGCTGAGAGCATAACCAGTGGCCACGCTGTGAGAAGCAGACAGTTGTGTGCACGGTAGAGATACAGGATGGCACACCACTTTCCCAACTGCTTATGTTGCTACTGAGATAGGTATACCCACATGTTCAAAACAGGGATGGGTTTAGGTGCCCCTGCACCTTGCAGCTGCAAGGCACAGCTCAGCAATGGAATCTGAAGAAAATCTCAGACTCTTGGATCACCTGCTAAGCTCTGTGCTCAGCAGGAGCTGTGGGAGGCAGTGTCTTGGGAGAACAGGCAGCTCTCAGGGCTCTTGCTGAGCTCTGAACTCCAAGGAAGCTGCAATCCAGCAGTCTACATCCAAACATATCTCTCCTATCCACTTTCTTCTTTCCTTTGCCAATAGAACAGTGAGTCTCATCATAGGCACCAAGGGCAGAATCAAAGAATCCCTGACTGGTTTGTGTTGGAAGGAACCTGAAAGCTCATTCAGTTCCAACCCCCTGCCATGGGCAGGGACATATTCCAATACACCAGGTTGCTCCAAGCCCTGTCCAACCTGGCCTTGGGCAGGAACAATTCAGCCCTTAAGCATCAGTGCTTCCTGTCTTGGTGTCTCACTGCCCCACTGGTTAACAGGGACAGTAGCGCAACACTATCTTACTGCGGTACTGTTGAGCCAGCAGTTTAAACACTGGGTATTCCAGTGATAGACACATTGATGCATGTTAGATATAGATGCCACTGGAGACAAACTCCTAGCCAGAAGCATTTTGTGAGTCATATCCAAATGTGCCACATCAGCAGCATGTGTCCAGGCAATGGGATGTGTCTGGAACAAAAGCTCAGCAAGGCAGACATGAGCATGAACTCGCTCCATTAGCTTACACACATTTGAAGCAAAAGCATCTCAGCAGATGTCCTTGGGTGGCCAAAACCTGCTTTTATGAGCCCAGTTGCAGGGATTTGGACCTGCAAGTTGCCACCTCTGTTCTCCAGGTCCTGCAGACTTGGTTCTACAGTAACTGGAACCAGATCTATGTACTTGTATCATGGATGTAACCCTCATCACAGCAGCTCACACAATCACATTTCCGTTGAATAATCTAGAGTGTATGAGATGGAATTTCACCTGGCTTCATGCTTTTATGTTGCTTTGTCATAGCTGTCAGAAATCAGACACTTCCTAACTTAGCATAACATTTGCCAATGCAGAATTCACCCAGTTGCACTTTTTAGAATGTTTTTGAGGTAGAATAGTGACTTTACATGGGATTGTCTTGTTTTGCATCATGCTGCCAACATGGTTTGATCTAATGCTAGGAGCCCAAGAGCTGCATTTACCATACCACCAAACTTAAACAGGGGAAGTTTAGATTGGATATGAGGAAGAAATTCTTTACTGTAAGGGTGGTGAGGCACTGGAAT